>NW_021026424.1:183386-303470 GCF_004153795.1 Camellia sinensis | reverse complement strand
AATCAATTCCGATTTCGGCCGCCGATAAGGCCTTCCATTAGCAGTTTAAACATATAAGCATGAACAGATAATCATACAGTCAAACAGATAGAATGCAATTCAAACAGATGCATTCATTTAATTCAGTTTAAAGTTCGGTCAATCAGTTCAGTACTTTAATCAGTTCAATTATCAGTCAGTTATCAGTCATTATCAGTTCCGTTTAGCAGTAATCGGTGATTATCGGTAATCAATCAGTCATTAATCAGTAAACAGTATGAGGGTTGTTACAATAGGGTTCAACTTATAATAATGAAGTATTTCACGAAAAAGGGTGTTCCGTGGGAACTGAAGTCCGCACTCGATAAAGGCCATTATAGGGCAGGGCATAGAATCAGTGGTGGGCATAATGGAGTCGTCATCCCCTGCCAACCTCAGATGGACGTCGGCAGGGATGGAAAACTCTCACCTAAAGTATTCTAATTTTGTCGGGGTGTCTACCCTATGCTTCCACATACCCATGATATCGGCTTAGTTGGGAGGAACTGGATTTCAAAATGAAAGTGTTTCAGAAGGATATTGGGACCTCGGCAAAAAACCCGAAGAATGTGCTGGGTAAGGATTTGTGGAAATAATTTCAATTTTTCCTAATAATCGTGGGTTCGACAAGCAAGTCCCAAACCTAAGATCTATGGAAACGAAGGTTGAAGGCACAAAAATTTGGAAAACAGAAACGCAAGAATGCACTTCAGAATCAAGAACAAAGATGGATTATCAAGAAAAGTGGCAAAAGTGTAGAAGAGTTGTGAACAGTGTGTGCTTTCAAGACATGAGCAAGAGCAAAATCGTGAAATAAACACACTCAGATACATGATTCATAAATCAATTGCTTGATTAAAATAGCAATAACAACTAATGATAAAGCAGAATTTCTTGAACAGCAACAAGAAATAAGAACCAGGAGGAGCAGTGGCTTACCAGAAAGAGGGAAGCCGGAATGGGATTTGCCGAAGTCTGACGACGGTTGCAAAGGTGGAAGATCGATGGAAATCACGCCGGAAGTGGTAAATGAAGCAAGTTGCAGAACTCAGAAAGCTTGAGCAATGGCGGATTTGAGGAAAAGAGGTAGAGAAAGAGAAAAAGCTAGAGGATTGAACAAAAAAGTGAAACGACGAAAAGAGGGAAAAAAGTTTTTGTTAAAACTTGAAACGGCGGCAGACGGAATTAATGCACCTAAAACAACGTTAGCGTCAGACGGCGCACGCATGCGCGAGACGATTTAGAATCGCGTCACAAGCACAATCTAGTAAGAGGAAAGTACGTGGCTAGAAATGGTTGAAATGTGATGCGTGACAGCTCATGCGCGTGAAGAAGCTCTTGGAATCTTTGATCTTTAAGAAGACATGTCGGCCTAAAGTGATGATCTCGGCTTAAGCCGATGTACTGGCAGGAAGTACCGATATAGGTTCCATCACCTTAGAATACCGAGGTAATAGAACCTAGGGGGCAGTTGTAGGGATATATTTTCTGAGTACCAACACGTGGCCAAGGTGATGCTGACGTGTCAGCCGAGGTGCCACGTGTCCAGGTCATGACGCCGAAGTTATCTCGGCAAGGCCGAAGTTATCTCCGAAGATATCGGAATCCGAGATAAGCGGATAAAAGACAAGAGTCCTAGAATGACGAAGGACTTTAGCATGGATAAGGATAACACTCTTAGGGAGTTTATCTTTATCTCTTGGAGAGTCCAGGATAAGCACTGAGTAAGAGTCCATTGAAGCTAGGCTTCTAGTGGGACAATGATTGAGTTAATTATAAAAAAGAGGCACCCCATGGGTCTAAGGTACGCAATTTATATTCTGAACAGTAAGTTTAGCACTATTGATTATCTTTGAGAGATATACTGACTTGATCGTCGGAGTGCCACCGAGTGGACGAACCACCGTTGGAATCTTCTCTTTCTGTTGCAGGTCAATCAGGTGTCATCTATTCTGCCAGTACTCTCCAACTGATTACTGAGTTGGGCAGTGTGATCGGAAAATCACTCACACACTCTAAATTCCATATTATTGAAGTGAAATTGGAAAGGGTTAAATTAGCGAATGAATAATTTCTCTTAATAAAAATAATATCAACAAGCATTTCAAAAACACTGTTTTCACTCTTATCATTTTTCCCCCTTTTTTTTAACTTCTTTCATTTTTTTATTTTATTTTATTTTATTTTTGTGGTAGGACCTTTTACGACCACAATTCACACAAATCAAAATTTATTTGGTGTATATTGGACATTATACTATAACAAAATTTAGGAACAAAGTTATTTTTTAGAGAAAAAATATTTTTGTTGTCAAAAGTATCATCATTGTATTTTTATTGACGAAATTAAATATTTACTATCATTTTATGATCAAATTTTTTGTTTCAAAAAATAGAATTTTTTGCACCAAATTATTGTTCTTAAGAGTGCATTTATTAGCAACATTTTTAAAATCTTGTCTCTAAAAATTATTTTTTACTTTGCGGAATAACTTTTTAATAACCATTCTCACAACGATAAGAAGTAGCCTTTAAATATTTTTTACAACAAAATTGCTAAGTAGTCGTCTTCAAATATTTGGTACAACAAAATTGCAAATTGATCCGTAAAGCTCTTATTTATTGTAGTGTCATGTGATCTGTGCCACATCAATTACCAAATACCATCAATATAAAAATCATCAGTTCCACAATCTCCATCTTCATGGGCACTACTTGACCATATCTATGAACATGGAATAACTTCTATACACAAATAGCGTGTCGTGTTATTACTAATATCATCTCCAACAAGTAGAGCTACAATTGTTGAATTGGGAAAACACGACAAATGAAAAAAAAAAAATAATAAAAAAAAAAAAATAAAAAAAAATTGAGTAGATAAATAAATATTTTGAGGAATTTTGAAAAAAAATCTTATATAATATAATTTTTTTTAGAAATTTTAAGGGTCGATCTCTTGCTGCCCAGTGGAGATTTTATAGTTCTTTTTTTTTTTTTTTTAAATATATTATATTATATATATAAATTAAAGAAGCATACCTAATTCCCTTAATTTCTATGCCTCATTTAGTGACTCTTTCATTATTTGTAAACAAAGTCAAGATATTGAGTATGTGGTTGTCTTGTCTTTCTAGTGACAATTATGCACCACCAGTATAGTGGGAAATAGACCAAATGCATCTGTCATATATTTGGAATTCATGTGTGGAGTGGAAGCTTGACCTGAGAAATGGACAGCAGGAATAGACTGAGGTGCAGACTTAACACGTGAGATCATTCAAGACCTAATCTTTATTAATTAGAATTATTGGTATAAATAAATAAATTTCTTATAATTGTAACCTTAATTTAAAAAAAAATGCATATTCTAGTTCTCTAACAATTTTTTTTTTTAAAAAAAAAAACAGTGAACATTTATTGAAGCAACATTATAAATACACTGTTGGCAAAAAAACCAAAAGACAAATGGGATCAACATGATAATCTAACTCTTTTACTCTACAAATTAACTCAGAGAGATAGAGAGAGAGAGATATGCATGCATGCGTGCGTGCGGCCATGATTCGTTGGTTGTATGAGTAGCTCCCACACGTGCACATCTGGATGAACCAAACAATGAATAGAGTTCTAATTTTGTGAAGTTTGAAATTATTTTACCAACTACCACTATAACATATTAAGGTAATAGAGATATTTAAGAAAAAGAATTACTTTTTAGAGATGATATGTTTTGATTATTAAAAGTGTTATTATTGTATTTTTAAAGAAGAAATTAGATATTTAGTGATGGATTATTATCATTTTAGGATCAAAAGTTATCTCAAAAAATAAACCTTTTCGGATCATATAGTTTTATAGTACATTTATTAGTGACATTTTAAATTTTGATCGCTAAAAGTCATTTTTTGATTTTTTAAAATGATCTTTTAGCGATCATTCTTGTGATGTCAGAAATTTATTTTCAAATGTAAAGTTTAATTTTGGAGACGCAAAAAATTAGACCCTAAAACATTTATATGTCCTAGTATACAGACACGGTGGACGTGGCATGACAACCCATGTAGGACTAGATTTATGTGTGTAATTGGTAAAAAATTGTTTGTAATGTTTGGGATCTGTATTATTTTTCATACTTTTATGGTGTGTTTGGTTGGAGGATTTGGGGAGGGATTTGGAAAAGGAAAGGGAAAAGATGTGTGAAACTAGGTGAAATTTAGGCATGTTTTATTCATATTTCACCTACCTTTTCCAAATCCCTTCTCAAATCCCTCAACCAAACACAACATTATTGCGTGGAATATAAAAGTAATTATTCAATAATCTTAGATTATAACGTTCATTTTTTATTCTTAAGAGTGTTTGGCATAATCTATATAAATACACTTATTTGGGTTACATCACCTTTTTACTTTTTTACACATATTTTGATAAAAAAATTAAAAAATATACTTATTTAGATCACTCAAAATATGTCCTTAATTATTAATGGGCGAATGCAAACCTTAAGGTCCTGTTTGTTTTCAGAGGTAGAATGAAGGGGATTAATAGCGAGGGGATTAATGGTGAGGGGGTTGTTAGTGAGGGGATTATGTAAAATTGTGTTTGTTTTGATGATAGTTGTTAGTGGAGGAATTGTAAAATTATTTTTATATAAAATAATAAAACAAATAAAAAAAATATGAAAAATTAAACATTAATATTTTAAAAAAAATTTCCAATATATAAAAAATAAAAATAATAAAAAAATTTCTAATCTCCTTACTATTTTTTCTAATACTATCTCTACCTCCTCCATCCCAGTCCCCCCTTCTAACCTCCATCTATATCACATACTTCATCCTAATCTCTTCCCTAACTCTACAAACAAATATAACACTAAATAACCTCACCTTCATTCTAATCCTCTCCCATCTATTTAACCCCAAAACAAACGGGGCATAAGATCTTACCTTATCAAAATCTACCTTAAAAAAGCTAAAGAAGTGAAAATTTGATTTATTTATTTTTAGGATTTTGTGAACTTGTGAAGCTTCATAAAGTTAAAAATTCTCCATGAAAGTATGTGTAATAAAAAATATATAATTTTTAAATTTTTTTTAATAAAATAGCATATTAATAAAAAAATTTATATGACCAAATCATAAATGAATAGGACCAAAACTAATGTGGTACTTTTTTTTTTTTTGTTTTTTCTTTTTTGTCTCTATTTGGTGGCCCTACCCATCACTTCACTTTTGAGAAATGAAGGCCAATGTTGGAGGTTAGAAGGAACAAAAGGACAGCATTGAGGTTGACTCCTCAACAATGGAGTTGTATGAGAAATTTTTTTATTTTTTTTATTATTCAGGAGCTGTATGTGAATTGGTAGCTATCCAAACATGGTCCCACACTGGTCCCCTAAAGTAGTATACCTCTCATAAACATGCCACAAGTTTTTGAAGCACCACTCTTGTAGTGTTCACATGTGATCTCTCACCTTGGTCCCTTGCCTTGATATTCATTCTCTCTCATTCATTGCATGCCCACAACACAAAAGGGAAGAGAGAGGGAAAAAAAAGATTAATTGCAAAGTGGAGATTGATTGGAGAGGTGTTTGTAATGCCATACAAGCTTCTTGGCAACGAAAGGCAATTTAACCATGTTTCAAAACCTAATGAAAGGTTAGCCTATAGCCTAGCTTCATGTGTAGAAGGGGAAAGGAGTGAGATTTTTGTTGGAAGAAATTGCAAATGTAAGTTGGATAGTTTTAATTATATTATAGGTGAAAAAAATTTTTAGTGTAAATTTGACACACTAGAAAAACTTGTACTAAATATAGAAAAAAATTCACACCACATTACATAAAGGAGTTACACCACCATAAAAATTAGAATATTTTCTTACTATTCAATTGAAATACAATTTTCTCTTTTTGTTTCAAGGTAAAAACTTCAACTTCAGTTTTTCTTCATGCATACTTCTCCTTGCATTCATTTGAGTAATATATATTTTCCTTTTATTTTTGAAAAGGACAGCCTTAATTATCATTATAATGATACTACTTGGCCTTCAAAAATCAATAAGTTTACACACATAATTAAACAACAGAAAAATATTAAGAATATATATGTTAGTATGGTAAAATTCATCTCCAGTAAAAATAATGAGTATAATTATGATAGGTCTGCTATAGTTTCTGAATACTTTTTATGGTTTAATTTTGTGTACGTAAATCAGCTCTGGTAAAATTATTAAGCACAGGTATATACATACATGCATACATTTATATAATTAATATTAAACATTTTGATTTTTGAGGATCTACATAGTAATATGACATTGACATAATAACAAACAAATAAAGGAGAAATGACCTTAGTTTTTCTTTTTTCTTTTTTCTTTTTTTTTTTGCTTTGAGTAGGATGTTGAATTAGTAGACTACGTTTGTACACAAACAAAGATACAGTGGAAAACATTCACATTGAAATTTTAGAATTCAAGCAAAAGATATGTTAGAATTCAAACCCACCATTTTCCCAACCTCACTTTGTTTGGTCACTTTTTTTTGACAATTTACATACTTTAAATTCTAATGTTAGAAGTCCAACTAATGTGCACCAACCAATGTTTTGGTGTATTGTGAACTAAATATTTGATGAATGATGTCATGTAGTAGGTAGGATCAATTTTAATGATAAATAAAATTTCATTTTTTGATCATTTTATGTGTAAGTAGGATTAATTCTAATAATAAATAGAACCACAAAAATCACCTCAATCGCTGGCAAAATTTTCTCTTCATTTGGATCGAATGACAGATTAATTAGTGTATGATGCAACATAATCACCACTACTACATCATAGAAAAATCCTTAAACCTAACTATCATCTAGTGATTTGCCAACAAATACTTAATGGATGTTCAAAGAAAAAGAACCACATAACCTTGATTACGGATTGGCCACCCAACCAATCAAAATGAACTCTTTCCATCAAATGTGCCAACAACCCATTATCAAGAATAGTATTATATAAATACATAAAAATTAGAGAGCTGATCGAGAGCTCTAAAAAACAGAGCACTAACCAGTTTTAATGAGCTGGAAATTCAACCCAAAAAAAAAAACAAAAACAAAATGCAAACAGACACACTCAGCCATCACATCATGGGAGGAGGAAGGGGGCAGCTCATTAGAGCTCCTCCTAGTGTTCCCAATTTAGTGCTTTCAAACATTTTTGTGAAAATTATATAGAATTTTAATTCAAATGATGCAACGGCTTTGGCCTTATTATTTTAAAAACAAATTTAGCCCGTGAATGTGACTTATATATATATATATATATTATAATAAAAAGAATAGTAAATTATATTGATAGTCTTTATACTTTTACCTGTATTATTTTGGTTATTTTAATTTTAATTAATTCAATTTTAACTTTGAATTTTTGATTTTATCTCAATTTGGTTCAATTGATTAAAATTGTTTATGTTTTTGGATGGAAAATATGCATACAACTGAAATGTGTTATGTATTTATAAGTAAAATTATAAACTTGTTCAACTTAATGAATTAATATCAACCAACTCGGTAACTAATTTTCTTCAAAAATTTTAATCGTTCTTATTAATTAGACTAAATCGACATAAAATTTAAAATTAATAGTCAAAATCAAGTAAATTAAAATTATAGGAATAAAAAAAACACAAGAGGAAAAATGCAGGAACTACTAATATAATTAATCTAAACAAAATAGGATCATTATCACACCATTCTAATATAAAATTTTATATAAATTTTCTATTTCCAGATCAATTTTGATAATGATGGAAATTTATGAGGTGAAGTAAACAAAATAGCCCTAAAAAACCACCATGGCCCAGGTGGAACATCATTGTCTCCCTCCATTAATGGATTTTCCTACCTGAATTGATGCAATCAACAAAGCTTAAAGTAGCATTGCCGACAAGCCCTAAGTCTCCCATCCATGAAAATAAAAATATGGTTACTTGCAAAAAGAGCCTACTTGATTCATTCTCCATGAGTGTTCTTCACACGTGCTACATGCCAATCATGGTGTGACACATGGTGCCGCTTAAGTGAGACTCTTTCCACCAACCAATCAAGATTGGTTCGAGTCTTGTAGGTTATTCACATCTTAGATTAAATATCAAAATGAATTCTTATCTAACTAAATTTTGAAAAGTTGACTTTTCACTGTAAGATTTTTTTTAAAAATTTCTTGTGGGTCTTAGGAGCCCAAATGGTCTAATATTTGAGTTACTTCTAAACTCGACCACTCTAGTACTTGTCTTTCATTTTATTGATACTATAAGGTGCCGTAATCTGAAAATAAAACTCTTATATGAGACAAATATATACAATTAATAAAAAAAAAAAACTATTAATATTAATCATACACCTAATAATATTTAATAATATATAGTTAAGTGGTCCAATTTTTCTTATTGCTAGGGTTTTTTATTATTAGTGCAAGATTGTGAGAATAAGGTTGTTTGCCTTGATCTCTTCATGCACGCTATATATATCTAACCAAATAGATGAGGGGGAATTTATATATACTTTAAAAATCAAGAGTCCAAGCAACATAAATTGTATATTATTTGGGTTCCATGCAGAATCAAATTTGATTGAGGACATATTCCAGCATTTTCTTGGAGCACTTTGATTGAGTCATGTAATGGAGAAAAGATTTAGAATACCTATTTGGCTATTGGTGTTTGGATTGTGGAAGAAATGTATTCAAAGATAATGCATTGTGTTTGCCACCTTAGTGGGTGGACACACCATGTAGGGTGTTAATTGAGAGTTTAAAAAATGGTTGATGCGATGAGGTTGGACCTTTAAATGGGTGTTTAAAAAGTGCAATTGATTAATAATTTTGGTTTGGATTTTTAGGGACCTAGTGACTAATCTTGAGGTGACCTATGCCATGGTCTCCAATATTGAAGGTTGTGGGTTGGATTTTTTTTCATTTTTTACTTGTGCCCAATGTAATTGCCAACTTTTTTTTTATTATTATTATCTATAAATTGACAACCACTTTCTAGTTGTTTTTAATTATTTAAATAGGATTTTATTAATGAGTGTTTTAAGAGTATTTTTAGTATATTTAAGTATAGTAGTATTAAAATTCACTCCAACAGTAGTGTATATGTTGGGTTAAAATAGCACTATGTTATTTTCTCTACAAAATTAGCATAATATTATTTATGTGCTAAATTTTAGCAGTTAAAATAATACAATGTTGTTTTATACACTATATGTTTGACTAGTTAATATTGTTTTGATAAAAAAATTATCTGTACGTCTTCTTTTTTTGAGGACATATCTATACTACTATAATTGGAGTTTATCTTGTCAATGAGTGCAACTATGCCATGTGGAGATAATTTAAGTGTGAATTAATTTGGTACAAATAGCTTTAGATAAATTAAATGTAACGATTAAAACTATATCTATATGCACATGGCCATTTATTTATTTTATAATTTTGACTTAAATTAATGACTTGAAGCATTATTTAAAAATGATGGTCAAAGAATGGTGGTTAGTGGCAAATAAATAAAAATATAATATAAAAAGTGTTACATTGTTGAAGCAACTGTGTTATTTTAGCATAATAAATTCTACACATTGCTAAAGCAACTTGTAGCAAATTTGTATAAAGTGCACTTGTGATAAAATAAGACAAAAATACTATAGTCCGATTATCCTTTACTTGAATCATAGTTAAAGAAGTCTGATTTTCTGCAATGATTTTGTTATAACAAGACACGTCAGTAAAATATATAATTTAACATTTAAGTTAAAATTAAAGTAAAATGATATTAAAATCACACACTTCAAAACAATGTAATTTCACTTTAAACATAAGCAACTGCAAATATATTGGCTCTTCCTTAAATTGTAAACATTGTGGAGGGAACAAAGTGGATCCAAATTTTATTTCCTTCCTTCTTTTTCTTTATTTTTTTTTCCTTTATTTGAGGTTACAAATCTTTTTTCAAATTTTTTTTTCCCTATCATATGCAAAATGTCCAAATTCTATAGTACAAAAATAAAAAATAAAAAATAGGAAAAATAAGAAGAAAGAAACTAAAAAAACCCCCCCCCAAAATGTATATATTTTGAGAGAGAGAGAGAGAGTAAAAGACCCGTTTTTACATTTTAAGGCCCATTTTGAAGATAACAACTTTTCTATATTTTCCAAGTGTGGCTTTGGATATTATTTGGAAAGCCCATTTATAGTAGTGGATGACATGCACGGATTAGCCCACCATATGTTTTTATTAGTAGGGGAACTAATCCAAAAGTCCAAGCCTAACATATTACGCCCTATTTAGACTCAAAACAAATTCAATACTCCATTAAGTTCTCAAATTATTAATCAGACGAAAATACCCTCACATATCATCCAATTTACACGCGTGCAACCTTCACCCACGATCATCTCACACCAGTCTAATCAGTACACTGTCATATCTCTGCCGCTCGCATCTGCATTCTCAGTCCTTCATCTCTCCGCTGTTCAACTCCACTAGCTCTGAAACCCTACCTTAACCACAAAATGAAGTCGTTCATCTTCTCCAATCGATGACTCTCAACAACACGAAGAACCATCAAGACTCTGAAGAAATTTTATAGTTTCTGACTTCTGATTCCCGAAAAAAGAAAGCCAATCAACTCCCAAAACACAAACCAAGGCATCAAAAGGGAAAAAAGGAGCAGTCCCTGCAAAAAGAGTCCAACAGTTTAATTACCGTTCCAAGATCGGAACGGTAATCAAACTGTTCAAGGGGGTTAAATTCACAACAGCCCAACAAACAGAGCTGCAAAAAATCCCTTTTTGGGCCATTATAAATGCTCTTTCCTCAAAACAACTGAAGGCTTCTTAGTGCAGATGCTACAATTCCATTGTAACAGAAATGACAACACTCTACAAAAAAAGAAAAAGATCATTTGTACTAAAAAAAAAAACCGAGCACTTATACTTGGCAAAAAGGAAATGAAACTCAGAAACAATGATGTGAAGCTCATTTTTGGTATCGATTATGAAGAAGACAACATCACCGCCAAATCCTCCGCAATACTAAAGGATTTTGAGCTCGCATTTTACAAACGAAGATGCAAATCAGTAAAGAGATTGGATGCTAAGTCATTGACCAAAATGTTTCAACAAACAAAAAAAAAGAAAATCAACCAATGATCGTCAAGATCTTGCAAGAGTCATCACCCTTTACTTGTGCCTGAAGTTTTTCATGCCTACAACAGGCCATACACTCAGTTGGAGTTTTCTCAACTATGTTGACAATCTCAATAACATCAAGAAGTACAATTGGGTTGAGGCAATAAAAGACACACTAATAAATTCAATGGCAAATACCAACAACAACCCAAGGCATGTCACTGGATGCGTCATGTTACTCTTGGTAAACACACTACTCAACTACTTCACACAAAAATATCAAACATCCAACTATTTCAAACTATCTCACATATTTCAATTTTTTTTTATAGTACTGGTACTGTGAGCACAGTAAACTCCTTCGACCATCCAACAATGAAGGTTTCCCAAGGTTTATGAAATGAAACCTTGGCAAAATGTACTCCAAGTAGAAACACATCAGCCTTGTTGACTTTGAAAAGGTATTCAAACTCTTCTATACTCTCATAGCACAAATCTATTCAACACTCCTTTCACAGTCATTATAGTAACAATGATGTTATCAAACTGTAAAAGTTGCAGTTTCAAAGCACACATCTATTTAACACTCATATCACTTATGTTATGAAACTGCAAAAGTTTGCAATTTCAAACAACATATTTTCAACACTTAACTCACAGTACAAATCATATTATGAAACTGACCAATTTTACAGTATTACTGATATATGCCACCTTGTTCCAATGCAGGCTGACCAAAGTGCTTTAACCCCAACTGAACAAGAAATACAGTTATTGCATATCAATCAAAACACATCAACAGACTCTTCAACAAAAAAACATGACCACAGAAAGGACAATAAGCGAAAAAAACAAACAAAAGCAACAAAAAAAAAACTTCTAGATAGTGATGAGGATGACTTTCTCGAAGAAGAACACCAATCAGAATTAGAACAAGAACAACAACAACAAAAAAGAAAGAAAAGAAAGCAAGAACCACAAGAAGAAGCAGAAAGTGATGAACAAAAAGAAGAGAGTGATGAAGAAAAAAAACAAGAAGCTGATGAAGAAGAACAACAACAACAACAAGAAAAAGAAGTTGATGAACAACAAGGCAATGATAAAGAAGAAGAAGAAGAAGAAGAAGAAGGTGATGAACAAAAAGACGCTGATGAAGAAGAAGGCCAACAAGAAGAAGAAGAACAAACAAACCAACAACAAGAAGTCAATGAACAAGAACTGACAGACTAACAAATAACAACATGAAGAAAAAAAACAAGCAAAATAACAAAAAAAAAATGACAGAATAACAAGAAGAACTCCAAGAGAAATCTGACACATTTCATGCACAAGGTAAACTCTTGTCTAATATTGAACTAGACTGCAATATTTAATTAAACTAACCAAAACAAAATCCAACATTTTTATAGGTGATGACCAAGCACAAACATCAACCAAAGAGGATGACAAGGACAAACTCATAGCATCCATGAGAACACAAATGCAAGAAATGGAACAACAATTCATGGCCGAATTGCGTAAAAAGGAAGAAGTCCCCAACAAAGATCAATGGTCAAGAGAATCAAACAAAAGTCAGAAAATCGAGCACATAAGCCAGATTTTGAATACCAACCAATGACAAAAGCTAAAGAAGATACAAGGAACAAGACAGAAGCTACTGTTGATATACCCAAACCAACAAAGGGTACCAATGAAGAAAAAGAGAAAGAGAATGAAAAGACAAAAGAAGAAGTCGAAACAGAGAAAGAACCTGCTGCTGAACTTAAGCCAAAAGAGGGTACTGATGAAGGAAAATAGCAGGGGAAAGAAAAGACTAAAGAAGAAATAGGCCAAGAGAAAGAAGCCGCTGGTGAACCCAAACCAAAAGAGGATACCAATCAAGGGAAGACACAAGTTCAAGTAGCGATTGATTTGGAAAGTGGTGATGATTTCAAAGAAGAATCAATCCACAATAAGTCGCTTGCCCTTTTATTCTGTAAAACAAACAAGGTTTGGCATAGCCTATCCAAAAAAGACCAAGACCAAATTCAATTCATCAACAACACACAATCAACTGCTTGTGTCTGGTCTGGCAGCGAAAATGAAAATTGCATATACTTTTCAGATATATGCAGATTGTCCAACAGGGAAGCCTTATATGGAAATGTAGGTCTCCAACTACACAATTTTACAGTTTCTGTTCATATTCAATAACTTATTCCACAAATCTAACACATTCTCATATATAACATGTTTCAAGTCATTGATGCCTTCGCAGAAATGAAATTGGCACTGTAACCATCAATTGAAGAATTTGAGAAACATGATTTAGCGTTTGTAAGAAATCCATACGCAGGAAGATTTTGCGTTTTCTCAATACTCATCAATGTAAGCAAAACTATTAACATACCTTTCAATATTATTCAAAATGCAAAATTTTCTACTTTCTTAACATGTCTTACTACATACTTTTATAACATATTTCAAACATATATAAATTACAAACTCCACTACAAAACCAAGATCAGGCACTGAGAGGAAAAATGATGGGCAACCATTTTCCAGAAGCAATGAAAAACAAATATATCCATTTCTCAATCAACCGCGACAACCATTGGACGATTGTGGTCTTTGACAATGCTGATGGGATATGGAGGCACTATGACTCTTTGAGGCCAGCAAAAAGATGTCACAACAAACGCTTTGAAATTGCAAAAGAAATTGTAAGTTAAATAAAATTTCCTACTTAGTTCTATTCCTTTCAAAACATCTTAGCATATCACTATAATTAACAAAAACATCCACTAACTATTTTGTAGCAACAACATCAACAAAGATGGAATAAAGCATTATTCAGCAATCAAGGAAACATGTTATCATCTCAAGAGTACGAGACAGTAATTGCATCAATTGAAGAATGCCCAGAATAAACCCCATTTTCGTAAGATACAAACTCAATAACTAATGTTTCAATATGCTAAATTTTGCATTTTTACCTAACTACTTAACTACATCTAAAACTTTGCATGAATGATTGTGCAATAGCCGTCTGCAATGTTATCAACCAATATATCAATTGGCAACCTGTGCAGAAATCACTTCAACCAACTGAGTAGGTCAAATTTCAAGCAGAAATCATCAGTCAATTCCTCAATGATAAGAACTGATCTTGGAAACTCGAGTACTACCAAATGTTAACAAAACCATAGAAACAATGAACAAACTTATTTACAATACAAATACTCATGTGAACATATTTTTGTACTTTTTTTTTTAACATGTGACATATACTTTTTATGCTTGTGGTAATTGATCTTCTTGTAGTTATCATGGTGAAAATAATTGTTGTCATTGATGTTGTTGTTGTTGTTGTTGTTGATATTATTCTTGTTGTTGTTCTTCATGTGGTTATTATTCTTATTTGTGTTCTTGTGCTTATTATTGTCGTCACATTGTGGATGCATATAAAGTCATACAAGAAATGTTGTTTCTAATAATTTTTAAAACTGCAAAATTATGTAGTTTCATCATACTGTTTCTAATAATTTTTAAAACTGTAAAATTATGTAGTTTCATCAGGTTGTTTTTCATAATTCTTAAAACTGCAAAATTATGCAGTTTCATCACTCAAACAAAAATTATGCTACACAATTATGCAGTTTCATTATCGTAAGTGCCTTCCACGCATTACAATATGTATTTCCTACATAATTTTTGAAACTACAAAATTATCCAATTTCATGACTTAAATAAATAGATGAACTACATTCAAAATTATAAATAAAACTGCGAAATTATACAGTTTTGTCACTACAAAATATTAAATAAATATATCATGTAGTAAAACTGCAAGATTATACAGTTTCAATAAGAATTTTTTAACAATCTTCTCAGCATTTTACAAAAATAAAACCAACCAACTCTACCCAAAAAAAAAAAAAAAAAAATTGTTACAAAACAATTTCAATAACTAAAGAACACATCGAAAAAGAAAAAAGAATTAAACCAACTTTATTCATTACTTCCATAATACTAAGTATCACATTTTATTATCATAATTCTTCAACTTCAAATACAAATCCAAAAGAATAGACTATGGCCTCAAATAGCAGCCTTGCACGTCTTCTTATTGTGATTCCCATATTTCAAGTACCTCCCACACTTGATTTGCTTCACATGCTCACCCCTAGAAAGTATCATCTTCATCTTGTTTCGCCTAGGCTACTTCTTCGTTATAGTAGGTTTGATAATCGAACTACCGGCACCATCAAAGTCAAATCTCTCACTTGAAGGCACTGAATAAACAGATTCCTTGTATGACTCTCTAAAACAATCCACACGAAAAAAAGGATTAATGAAATCATACACATCTCTACCACTGTTACACAAAGCATGCACAATATGAAAACAAGGAAAACCATTCAACTGCCATTCATGGCAAGAACAAGTCTGTCTACCAATATCAACATAAAAAGAAATCAAAGAATGAACCTCAAGCACAATATCACTAGCAACAATCACATCCCAAGACTTAGCTAGCTTCAAAGAGTTTACCAACTTCTTTTCCACAACTGGACACAATTGGGTAGTCTATCTTTTAGATTCAGCTCTTCTATTAGACAATTGGGTTATGATTTGAATCCTAATCATATCAACCATACAAGTAATAGGTAACTCACGGGTCCTACCAATCCAATTATTGTAAGACTCGGTAGCATTAGATGACATCTCACCATATCGTTTTCCTTTAAAAAATGTATTCGCCCATTTATTATTTTGCAAACCATCCAACATACTATCAACTCTACCATTCCCAGCAATACGCCTCAATTTCTCCATATAATATTGGAAAGAAGCAACAGTTGGCGCATAAGCACATTTAACTAATATTTTCATTAAAGTCGACTTATGGTTAGTACGAACTCCCACCAATTTGTCAATCAAATTTCTTTTTAAATGGTTCAAGCAATATGCATGATGTACATTGGGAAAAATCATTGAAAGAGTATCTAGCAATCCATGTTGACGGTCAGACACAAAGATCAATTTCCGGACTGAACCAACAGCTTTTAACAACTGACTTAAAAATTACATCTAATTATCTTGGCTCTATTTGGTTGTGTTTTAAAATTACATTTCTACACCATCACTCCCGCTTCACGTTTGGATACCACTTTCAAAATACAATTCCACCATATAATTCAAACTATAATTTGAAAACCCGTTTGGCAACTTTGTGATTCATTTCTCCACTTTCAACGTCAGCTTTCTTCCTCTTCCTTTCTGAAAAGCTTCCATGTCTATCGTATCTAAAAAGGTTCACGTGAACTGATATACTTATCTTTCTTTCTCTGTATCAAATATCACTCTGTATCAGGACTAAAGATTCATTACGGGTAGTATTTACAGAGAACTCAAACCATTTTATAAATCATGAATCCTGTAAACCCGCTCCCTACTCATACTATCTCCCACAAATCAAGTCACTTTCACTTACAATTTGTGCGCTGTGGAATATTCCTTCTACGGGCAACCAAACAACGATGAGTGCGAGGTCAAATAACTCACAAATTTATTTCACATATTTGCTTATAGATCACTGATTTGAAAAAATCATCCCTAATTTGATTTCTAATTGTGTTTTGTCTCCGGTCAAATTTATCAAACCTATTGTCGAATCAGACGACACACATTCAGTCACTGTACACGCTCCATCACCGGTGATAATTATTCAACTCCCACTAACCTGGTAAATATATCCTTCAATCATCTGTGATGTGCAAATGATTTCTGAAAAGTCCAAATGAGTTCTGAAATGATTTCTGAGAAGTCCAAACCAGTATAGAGATAGTTTGAGATAGTTTTTGATCTGTTTGAACCCTTTGAACCTTTTCTCTCCTTTATAGCTGAGCCAGTTGTACCCCAGGTTATCCGGCCGGTCGTCCCTCTGGTCATCCGGCCAGTCAACCTCCCTCTACCTTCTGCTGCTTATTTCTCATTCTGCTTATTTCTTCTGTTTGTTTCTTATTCTGGCATTCTTCTGCGGCTTATTTGTGGTTATTTTTTTAGTATGTAAATACAGACAATGTTACGTGATTTTTATTTTGCAAATCATCTGCTACTGCTTATTTGTGGTTATTTTTTTAGTATGTAAATACAGACAATGTTATGTAATTTTTATTTTGCAAATCATCTGCCTTTTCTATGGTTCAAATAAACATTGATGTTATGTATTTTTATTTTCTCTGTTGCCTTTCAAATCATCTGTTTCTCGTAACATTATTTAACAAGTTGAAGTAAACATTAATTTTAGGTGGTTTAATTTTTTTATCTGTGTTGCCCTTCAAACCATCTGTTTTTCCCAACATTATTTACCAAGTTGAAATAAATATTACTTTTGGTTCCTACACAAATAATTGTAAATGGTTTTTGCTCTGTTATTTTTTTCTATCCACTCCAGAGTAGTTTGCTCTGTTATTCTTTTATATCAACTTCAGAATAGTTTAAATATAAATTGTATGTTATATAGATAGATGGAAACAATTCTGATGACAATCAAGATACAAAAAATGTGGACTCCCAGAATTAAAATGAAATTAATAAACATGTTGCGAGAAGAGGTTAAAAAAAATCAAACCACGGGCCGTACTACTGTGTGGACAATTAGGCATTGGAATCATTTTGCAAATCAATTGCACAATCTGTATGGATTTCGGTATACAGCAAAGCAAGTGCGACAAAAATATCAGCGATTGAAAGCTGATTACCAGAAGTTTAAGCGACTCCAGGTACAGACTGGTCTGGGATGGGATCCCATTGTAGGCACTGTTGTTGTACCGGATGAATTTTGGGATAAGGTTTTTCATTAACCTTTATTATTTAAATTTTTTTTTTTAACATTTCATCACACATACAGTATGCTTAATTCTATATTCTCAATTGTTGTAGGCTCCCAGAAATGTAAAGAAGTTTAGGATAGAAGGATTTGAGTATTTCCAAGAAATGGCAGAAATTGTTGAAAATTGTTATGCCACAAGAGCCTTGTCTCATGCATCCACACAATGAGCCCTTGACTCAGACGAAGAAAATGAAATGCTAAATAAATTTTGGAACCCTGAAGTTTGTGGGAATAATACTGCTGAAGCCATTCTTGTTGACTTATTCGGCGATGAGTACATGGATCTAGGGTAGGGAAGGGTAAAAGTCACAAGAGGGACCCTACAAGCTGCCAGACTGATGGTAGTCGTTCCAAAAAGTCACGGTCAAGTGGGTTCGATGATGTGTGTGTAGCTTTCACATCCTACGTACAGGCAAAAATAGAACATTCACATGCACGAGAAAATGAGACAGAGGCTATAAGTGCAGGTGGTGATGAGTATTCCTTTGATGCATGTCAAGATGCATTGCTAGAGCTTGGGGACATACCACCGGTGCAGTACGTTAGGGCACTGACACTATTTAAAGACAAGGAATGGCGAAGGTTTTTTATGCGTACTCCTACCCAAGTGCGCATACCTATGATCCTTGTTTTACATTGAAGTAAGAAGTTGTGTTTTGATTGTGTTAGCGAATCTCCTTGTCGTTCTGCAAGATGATTTCATGATTCCTAATTTGTTTTTTATCCTTCTTTTTCATTCCATGAGATGCTCTTTCTTTTCCATCTTCGTATGTTTAATTTTATTGAACTTTTAAGTAGTTTCTGTTTTATTAAAAATATGTTGTGTTATTACAAGATGCCTGCATATTAAACAAATTCTCTTCTCGTATACATTTTAGTGGATGCTGCTGAATGACTACGGCCGACTATTGATGTACCCACTTTTTAATTCAGTTTCACCAATAATGGTAAGCGTTACGATATTGTCAAACATTATTTTATAATTATGCTTTTACTATGATGTAGACGAAACCATATGTCATCCGACATAGAAAACAATGCAATGGAGATCTCATCAGAGGAGGATTAGATTATTGAAGATTTTATGGATTTCTTAATGATTACTTTCATGCATGACCATATCAACGCGTCAAGTAGTCGCCGACCGCAGCGAACTTGTCCATTCAAAGGTGATGATTATATCTTCAGCTTATTAAATGGCCATCCAAAAACAATGATGGACATTATGCGAATGGATGCACCAACATTCATTTCATTGAAAGACACCTTACTCCAAAATGGCTTTATCGATACTGAACATATGCATATCAGTGTGGAAGAATCACTTAGGATTTTTTTATACACTTTTGTACAAAATGATCGACATTGACCACTGGCAGATAGATTTCAACACTCCACGGAAATAATTTGTCAACACATAAAAATTGTTATGCGGGCATTGTGCAAGCTTGCATCAACGGTTATCAAACCACGTAACCAAAACAAGATTCCGGTAAAAATTTTAAATGACAGGAGGTTTTTCCTGTTGCTTCCTGAATTTAATGATTGTTCTGTAAGTTCTACATAACAATAAGGGATGATATTTTTTTGGATCCGTTTGCATAAGTAATATCCAAGTTTGTTTCGCTTTTAATGTCAAACAAATATCTTTCAATTAGGATTGTGTCGGTGCTATCGATGACACATTGGTGGATGCATGGGTCCCTGCTTCAAGACAAAATACATTCCGCAGTTGCAAATCTACGGTATCGCAAAATGTACTCGTTGCGTGCGATTTTGACATGTTGTTCACATTTATTAATTCTGGATGGGAAGGTAGCGGACACGACAATGCTATTTTAGTTGACTCTATTACAAGAGCTGATCTACAGTCCCCACACCCACCCAATGGTGAAACAACATACGGTACACTTTTTCAAATTATTTTTTTGTTTGTGATATGTTTGATAGAACAGTGCATTCATTATTTACATGTAGGGAAGTATTATTTAGTGGATGCTGGTTTCACGAACATGCCTTGCATTTCTTGCCCCATTTCGTTCTCAACGCTATCACTTGCAAGAGTTTCACGGCCGTCATTATTCAGGACCCAATGAATTGTTTAACCATCGACATTCGTCGTTACGCAATGTCATAGAAAGAACATTTGGTGTTCTGAAGAAGCATTCCCAATATTGCGGTCTATGCCAAATTACAAGTCTACAAGACAAGGGCCTCTCGTGATTGCATGTTGTGTAGTGCACAATTGGATCCATTCTTATGCAATAAACCCATTCTTCATGGAAGCTGATAATGAAATGGCGGCAGAAGCGGAAGCAGACGGGCTTGTTGGACACCAATCTGACTATGTTGACATATCACAACATGGATTGACGTACCAATCTAACTTTAGGGATGCACTTGCTACTGCTATGTGGCAAAATCATGTTGGTCATGGCTAGATTTGTGATGTGAACAAGACAAGTGAATATCGTAGTCACTAATGGTTTTAAATGTATAATTTTTTTACTACTTTCAATCATTATGACACCGTTATTACCTAACTTCGCCCACTTTATGTAATTGTGAATTTAATGACTTCTTTCCTCATTTTGTAGGATAACTACCAATGAGGACAACGATTGGGCTAAATGGCAATTAAAGGAAAGGGAACACAAAGATCATCATATGGCCAATCAACAAAATGTTATTACGTTAATGAAGACACCTAAATATGTTGTTGATGCAATTTATAATATGCAGGGACAAACACTTTATTGTAGTTGATGGTTGAATGATGCATTCAAAAATTGTAGTTTATGATATTCATTCAGTTTATGATGTTTATTAACTTTTTATTAAAAAAAAATTATTCGCCATGGATAGATTTGTTATTAATTTTAATTTTTTTATTAATTTGTATACGACATTTTTTTATTACTTTATATTTTTCATTTTATTGAAAATTTGGCTTTTTTTATTAATTTAAATGTCTATTTCTTAATTTGGTTTTTTCATTTCAACAACATAATGGTTTTGTTATTAATTTCAATTTTTTAAAATTAATTTGTAGACGACATATTTTTATTAATTTACTTGTCTAATTTTAAAACAATTTGAAGGCTATGTTATTAATTTTTATTTCATTTTATTAATTGTTTTTTTGTTGATGTTAACATAATGGTTTTGTTATTTTCATATATTATACCAAACAAGTTTTTATTCATTATTTTTTTGGGGTGTCCTAACTAAGTCCACTTTTTCACTTTTTGGACTGAAAAGTTGAGGAAAAAAGATAGTTGCTTGGGATAAATTTTGTACTTTTTACAGAAAAATGTGTATTCAAAAAATTGTATAAATTACTGTATAGGAGAAGATTGGATGGAATAGGTTGTACGGTAGGCTGAATGCAATGACAGCGTTGGTAGACTAGAGGCTGTGAGATGTTTCCCTGCTATTCGGGCATTGAATTAGAGGTGTTGTTTGGGCCGTGGAGACCCACCACGGGTCCTGTTTTGCTAATCAAAACCGTTCAATGTGTAGAACTCGTGGAGTACTATCTTCTTGTAAAAAATCACATTGATCGGATATGGATAGCTATCTCATCAAAATAGTTCATTTTCAACCGTTAACTATAACACCATAAATTTTATAATCTTAAACTGATTTGATCATATAGTTACCAATATCTGATCAGGATGATTTTTCACAAGCATATAGTACTCCGCGATTTCTACATATTGAACGGTTCAGATTATTTAAACAGGATCCTTGATGGGTCCCCATGAGCCGAACAACACTGAGTTATTAGTGCACCTATATAAAAGATCGTTTCCAAAATTTGAGCTACGCCTGTCCCCATTTTATAAATTGAACTTTTTTTTATTTCATGTTAGCCAATTTTTTTTTTCTTAACTTGTTTTTTCTCATTTTAGTAAAATAATGGTTTTATTATTAATTTAAATTTTTTATAATTTATTTGTAGAGGACATATTTTAATTAATTTACTTTTCTCATTTTCAAACAATTTGAAGGCTTTGCTATTAATTTTAATTTATTTTTATTAATTGTTTTCTTGTTCATGTTAAAATAATGGTTTTGTTATTTTCAGACATTATACCAGATAAATTTTTATTAATTTTTATTTCCTTCTTATTAAAAAAAAGTATAATTATTAAATTTTCCCTTGTTTTATTTCATTGAGCCGATTATTTTTTTTAAGTTGTTTTTTTCCTTTAAATATAAATAATGATTTTGTTATTAATTTAAATTTTTTGATTAATTCATAGACTTTTTACATTTTAATTTTAATTTTAATTTTTGCATTTTATTGAAATGAAGGATTTGTTACACATTTATTAATTTTTATACGATTTTTTTTTTTTAATTTCATAATGTAACACACAAATTGTTATAACATTGTCACTGGTAAGTTTTACAGTGCAGAAAAAAAATTCTATTCATTACGTCAATACAAAAGATTACAACAAAATAACAAAATAAAATAACCACAACAAAATAAGAAAAGAAAATGTAACCAAAACATGTGTCAATTTTTTAAACGTTCATCGAAACAAGTTAAGCGTCATTATCAGGTGGTGGTGGAGGTGGAGGGAAGTAGTGATGGTACACCTGAGTGACTTGATGGTCAATCTGATGAATGCGGTTCCTTGTCACTTCATCACGTCTCTCTGAGTCTACACGAAACTCACCAAATTGTTGAATTAGTGAGTTCTGAGTGACGACAAATTCGTCTAACCGAGTACCCAATGTATTGACCTGATTAGCCATTTGTTGTTCCCATTGTAGGCGCTGATTGTACCGTTCTTGTTCCAACGCTAAATAATCAGTCCAGTATTGGGGTTGTTCATTTGGTGGCATGGCATTGTCATTGGGTTCTTCATCATCAGGTATTGGTTTATTTTCAAAATTAATAAAGCCCAACAAGTTGTCAGCACCACCAGCTCGGGTTAGTGTGTACTCAAAAATTGGTGAAGTGATTCTCACATCTACTTCACCTTCAAGGTTGACATGATGCGCTCTGAAAATTTTGGTTAAGAAAGCTCCAAAAGGTAGTGACTGGCCACTCAGAGTACCAAGTTTTGCAACCATCATTTCTCTCAGTAATATGAAGCATAAATCTAATTTTTGTCTAATTTCAAAAAAATATAATAAATAAACGTTAAAACATGGAACAACATCAAAATGTCCTTTTTTGGGAGTGACATTTTCAATTATCCATAGATGAAGAATACGAAGGTAAGGTTTTAAATGTCTGGCTTGTAAATTAGTGCCGGCGAATCGGTTCTCACAAATTGTGGTATAAACCTCAGTTACATCATCAACAATGTTAGCTAACTAAGGCTCATTTTGAAAATAGCATTGCAAATCTCCTGTTTCAACTCCAATAATTTGTGCGAAAGTGCGGGGACTGAGTGTGATTGCTTTCCTCTTCACATAAGAGGTAAGAGTGAATGGTTCCACTTGTTGCTCAGCAGATGTCAAGTGAACGTAAAATAACTATACAAGACGAGAATATACCTTATTGGTAAATTAGTTAAAGGTAACCATCCCATTGTATCCAATCTGTCAAGCAACAGTGGATCATATTAAGAAGGTAAATTTACCTTTCTCCCCGTAACAATTGGTCGATTAGCGAAATTTGAATAGGCTTGTTCATGATGATATGTGAGAAAATCATTAGTTGGATAGTCATGATGTTGTTGCTGTGGTTCACATTGTACAAGGTTAGAGGTTTCGCCACGTTCGGGTCTCGCTCTTTTTGTTCTCGGCATGATGACTGCAAAAGTTAAGAAAAATGTATGTAAAAGTTAAGAAAAATGTATAGTAAAATGTATGATGTTGGTATGAAGTTAAGAAAAAGGTATGAAAAATGTATGATGTTGGTGCCAAAAATGGAACAGATAGGCAACAGATAGCGAAACTGGGTGCGGAAGGCAAAGTGGTGGTTGAATTGGATAACCGGCCGGTTGACTAGCGGGATGACCGGTCGGTTGTCCCTGGTGGCTATTCTTTGCCTGCAATTCGTCTCCCTGCAACTCAGCTCTCAAGCTATCAAGAATATGAACTAACCTCTTCTCTCTTCTTTCTACGCTGCCTTCTACACTGAATGTAATGAATATTATAGTGTGATGGAGCTGCTTAAGGTGTTGGAATGAGAAGGGCTCAGATGGTGTGTTGGAATTCTGGATGGTAAAGATGGTGCAGACTCAGATCTTATATAGAGGCTGAGGTTCATAAGGTCCAAGGTTCATAAGGTCTAGAAGGTTTTTTTTTTTTTAATTTTTTTTCTTACTTACTTTTGATTTCTTACTAATTTTTTTTTCCCCTTACTTATTTGTAATTGCATCCGTATACTAACCATGTCTGCAGGTTTTTATCATCGTCTCTCTTTTCTTTATTCCATAGTGATGGATAGGAGGGGGTAGGCATCTTGGATACGTGAAATGACAATATTACCCTTTTTATTTTGTTCTGCCATTCAATTTAAAAGGGGTGAATTGGTAATTTCATACACAAATATCACTCCCCCCAATTATACGACCTTCTGTGGCCTTCACGGGTGAGTGACTTGCAATAGTACAATAATGCATGCACTTTTTCAGACGAGTTTTTTATTACATTAATAAAATGTAATAAATGAAAAAGTAATGAAAATGTTTGGTAACGTTTACGTATTGATTTGTATTTGAAAATATTAAACACACTGATTTACGTTAATTGTTATCAATATATATTCACCAAAGTTGTTGACTTGAACAAAATTTTTGAAAAAAATAAAAAACGTATTGTACAAAATCTTTGCACAGGCCAAAAAAATAAATTCACACAAAAATTAATTGACACAAAATAATTGACATAGAAGTTATTTAAAAAAAAATTATTTGACAAAAAAATTTATTCAAAAAAATTACTTAAAAACAATTAATTGAAAAAAAAATAATTTTTTAATTTGAGAATTTTAAAAATAGTTTGGTTATGACTGTTGATCAAAAATACGAATATCGATATATGAGTTGTGTGTTTGATTATCAATTAAAGGTTGAATTAAGTTCAGAAAACTATTTTGAAAACTCATCACCAAACAAATTTTCTTATTTCACATGTCACATCAAACTCTCAAAACTCAATTCCACATACAATTCAAAACACACTTCAACACTCTATTCAAAAACCATAACCAAACAAATTTTTTATACTCAAATCATAATTCCACAACTCACAAACTCAAAATACAACTCATACTCTCAAATCATATTTATAAAACTCTACCAAACGCAACCTTTGATTTTCAGCATCAACAATCGCAAAAGCCAAAGGAAATAGGCCTGAAAACAAAATAATATGAAACTGCAAAAATTAGCAGACTCACGATACAATAACAGAAACCAAAATCCATCAACTGCCAAAATACACTGACAAACCAAAACTATATTAACTGCAAATAAATATATACCTTGATTACCATCATTTGATGTTGCTGCAAGCAAATGTCCCTTGTAACGCCTCTTCAAGAATGTACCATCAACAAACAACAATAGACGACAAAATTGAAAGCCATACAAACATCCATGAAATGCCATAAACAACCTCCGAAAACACCCACTACTTTCATCCACATTTAATTCAAATACACTTTCGGGATTCGTTTTCATACCCGTCTCAAGGTACCATCGAAGTTGGTCAAAAAAAGATACAAAATCACCAAACAACCCACCTCTTGCCTTATCAACTCCTAACCATGCAACTCGATAAGAAACATCTATACCATATTGTTTTTTCAACTTTTTTTTAACTTCAATAGGACGAATCAACGGATTATCACTAATATTATTATGCACAATATCAGACACAAGTTTAGAACCAACCATTTTGCTACAAGATCTACGAGTAACAACCCCACAAGTATGCACATTATCCAACTTCATAATAAAAAAAAATATCGGAATTCATCAACACCCTTCTATGCACAAACCATTTACAACTCGTAGACGACTTCATCATATATTCAGCAGTTACTCTTGTTGCATCGTTCTTCAAATAATTCATTGCAAAACCACATTCAATTGCATACTTAGCCAATGCAATGTGGAACGCCGGCACTCCACCTAAGATTCTTGACCAACACTGTGTATAATCCCATTCCAACTAGCAGACAACAAAACTCACTTTGGCTCTGGATAAAAACTAGGTAACAAACCACCAAAATTATCACAATCGTTAACTAAAGAACTCTCACAAATTACAGAATCAATCTTAGAAGAATTATCATCAACCTCCACAATTCTCCTATCACACACAACAACATCAACAACATGAGAACCATTACAACTTACCATTGACATCATATTCCCCAAATCATCATCACATTCAACAATATAATTAAAATTTTCAGGAATAGAGAAAAACAAACAAAAGTTACCAAAACTCAACTCCTTGAACTTCGCAGATATTTTTTCAACAACTTCATATAACTACATCCCTCACTAATCTTAATAGCAGCACAAGATTTACTGTATTTGTACATTAACATGAAACACCCCTCCATATTACAAAATCACAAACTAGCAAACAATTGTTCACAGATTCCAAACTGTAAAATTATACAGTTACAACATATCAGTATCAACACTTCATAATTCACAATTTCAAACTGCAAAATTATACAGTTACAACATATCAGTATTAAAACTTCAGAATTCACAATTCCAAACTACAACTTCAAAACACATTACACTATACAACAAACAAAATCAACAAAATCAAAATCATTACACTACATCACATACAAAAATCACAAAATAAGTATCAAACAAATAAAGTTTATCACAAAACAAAGAACTATAACAATATTACCAAACACAAACTAGAGATTACGCAAATTTGCTTATCTATATATATACATACATATATGTATCGACAGATAGAGACAGAGTGAGACACAGACACAGACACACAATGAGAGAGAGAGAGAGAGCATACGCAAAGATCGCTTATACACAGAGATTCAGATTGCACAACAAGATCGACCTCACAGCACAACAAGATCGACCTCACAGTATAAAGAGATCGAGATCACGGAGAGAGATCGAGATCGCAGACAACCTCGCATAAGCGACATCACAATCTAGTATTTGATTTTTCACACATATATATATATATATATATATATATATCTCAAATCAAAGGGTAATACAATCATTTAAAAAATAAGAAAATAAAAAGCGGGACCTCTAGGTACAAAACTTAAAAAACTATGGACTTGTTAGTCTATTAAAAAATAGTGAGATTAGAAGGGAAATAGATCCTTTACATAAGACTACATAGCAATTTTCCCTTATTAGTATTAGAAAGGAGGTTGGTGTAATTATTTTTAAATTATAAACTTGTTTGGTTTATTTCTTTTTTTTGGAAATTGATTTTTTTTTATTTTTGTATTTTTTTTTAAAAATTTCACCTAGATTTTTTTTAATGTTTTAAGTAAATTTTTAAGTTTTTAGATACATGTAATATAAACATACTTAAAAAGTATAATTTTTTTTTGTAAAAAATCTAAAAAAAATTCAATAAATACCAAAAATATAAAAATTTAACATATTTTAAAAAATTCAATAAATACCAAAATTTATATAAAATATTAAAATAATGCACTAAAAACAAAAAATAAAAAACTCTATTTTAAAAAAATCAATCAAAACCGAACAATATTTTTTCTAAATTTTAATAAAAAATAATATAATTTACCCTAAATATTTAGACGACAAATTGTAATTTATCATTTTTTTCCTAGGCAAATCACAACAAGAGCAGCTCACTTCAATGAGGCATTTTTTTTACCAAATATGCTATTGAAATCTAAGTAACGTTTCGTAACATTTTAAAATTATGATTTGATGTTAAAAAAAATATATATTGTTCCGATCAATCGGTCGGACGTTCGAGTGAGATCTGAGAGGATGATCGAATAGATATGTTTTCAAAAGTAAATGTGAAATTAATATTTAAAAATTGTAATCAAATAATGCACTTAAATCAATATGTAGAATTATGTCTCCAAAACTCCACCAAACACAGCT
Source organism: Camellia sinensis (assembly GCF_004153795.1). NCBI lineage: Eukaryota > Viridiplantae > Streptophyta > Magnoliopsida > Ericales > Theaceae > Camellia > Camellia sinensis. The sequence continues at coordinate 275,310 of NW_021026424.1, read as the reverse complement.
TAAATTTTATCAAAGTACGTATAAATTTTATTCCCATAAAACAAATATAATTTTTATTGTTTAATTATTAAAAAAATAAAGGGCAAATTACAAACACCCTCTCGAGATTTGGTGAAAATACAGTTCCCCTGAGGTTTGAGAAACTACATCCCGCCCCCTGAGGTTTATATTTTCATAATAAATTGCTCCCTGAGATTTTTATTTTCATACAGATTCCTCCCTAATTTCTCCTAATTTGTTATGAAAATTTGATTCTCAGGAAGCAATTTATAATTTCTTAAACTTCAGAGAAAAATCTATATTTTTATCAAATCTCGAGGGAAGTATTTGTAATTTGCCCAAAAATAAAATTAAAAACCCAACTAGACATTCCCATGTTACATATAAAGGAGCAATTATACCATTTTAAGTTTGTTTTATTTTATTTTATTTTCATAAGTGCATGCATGCCAAACCAAATCACTATAACAGCATCCAATCATATTTCCGCCACGTGTATAACTGAAAAGGTACACCGTAAAACCCTTCACATCTAATCTCCGCCCATTTGCTCCCAATTCCTGAACTCAGCTCTCTCTCTCTCTCTCTCTCTAGCAATTCAAAGTTGGTGAAGAACAAATTCCTAGGGTTTCAATTCAATCCAATGGCGTCCCATCCCCATCTTGACGATGTTAGTTCCCTGCTTCAATGTTGTTGATTTTGCAACCCCCTAGGGTTTCTGTGGATGTTTTTGTTTTTTTTTTATTTTGTTTTTGATTGGAATGTTTTTGAAAAACACTCAGGATGATGATTTCGGAGGCGAATTCCCCGGAACCCACACTTCCAGGCGTTCAGGTTTATATATATATATATAATTTTATTCCCATAAAACAAATATAATTTTTATTGTTTAATTATTAAAAAAATAAAATAAAAAACCCAACTAGACTTCCCATGTTACATATAAAGGAGCAATTATACCATTTTAAGTTTGTTTTATTTTATTTTATTTTCATAAGTGCATGCATGCCAAACCAAATCACCATAACAGCATCCAATCATATTTCCGCCACGTGTAAAACTGAAAAGGTACACCGTAAAACCCTTCACATCTAATCTCCGCCCATTAGCTCCCAATTCCTGAACTCAGCTCTCTCTCTCTAGCAATTCAAAGTTGGTGAAGAACAAATTCCTAGGGTTTCAATTCAATCCAATGGCGTCCCATCCCCATCTTGACGATGTTAGTTCTGTGCTTCAATGTTGTTGATTTTGCCACTCCCTAGGGTTTCTGTGGATGTTTTTGTTTTTTTTTTTGATTTTGTTTTTGTGTTTTTGATTTGAATGTTTTTGAAAAACACTCAGGATGATGATTTCGGAGGCGAATTCCCCGGAACCCACACTTCCAGGCGTTCAGGTTTATATATATATATATAGATATACGTTTTAGCGAATGTGATTTGGTTGATGATTGTGTGTTATAATGCGATTTCAGGCAATAAGAGAAGTTTTGAAGATCTTGAGGATGAAGAAGACGATATTTTTGGCTCGAAGAAGGTATTTTTGGGATTCAGTACTGCGAAATTTGTGTTTGGGAAAGTGTATATTTTTTTGGATTATTGAGCCCAAATGGAATGTAGTTCAAATCCTGAGTTAGAGTTTGGTTTATTAAAATGAGGTGGAATGGAATGATTATTCCATCAAAATATTCATTACTGTGTTTGGTTCATTTAAAAATGATGAAAAATGCATTGTAAATAGAATTGTCATTCACCATTATAAGGAATCATAATTCTATTCGATCTCACATTAACAAGCCCTAGGCCTAGATATGTTTTTTGATAACTTGGTATCTGGCCCATTGGACTGATTAATCTGGGCACCAATCCCACCGTCCACTTGTGGATGTCCCAATGAAAGTTGGGGCAAAACCCGTTTGGACTAACCCTAAGAAATTGTTTGCACTTAAGAAGTTTTGAACCTAAGATGTAGATGGAGGTGATGATGGAGGAAGGTTCATTTAAAAATGATTGTAAATAGAATTATCATTCACCATTGTGAGGAATGATAATTCTATTCCATCTCACATTAACAAGCCCTAGGCCTAGATTTGTTTTTTGATAACTTGGTATCTGGCCCATTAGACCGATTAATTCGGGCACCAATCCCACCGTCCACTTGTGGAGGTCCCAATGAAAGTTGGGGCAAAACCCATATGGACTGACCCTAAGAAATTGTTTGCACTTAAAGAAGTTTCGAACCTGAGACGTAGATGGAGGTGATGATGGAGGAAGGTTCGACGAACACCTATGTTGCATAGACTTGGGTGCAGGTGTCAAGTGTGGGTATATGTTTATGTGTCTTATTCATGTGATTCCCATGTCCAAGGACATGAGGGCACGATAAAATATTCATAATATACTATTATTTTTTAGGATAAAATGGTGTTCACAAGGTGTATAGAGCATTTCATGCATAATATGAAGTTCTATGACTAACTTGAAGTACTATATATGCTTGCTAATTGCATGCCAACTACACATGAGACTTGTATCATTCCATAGGGTGGTATTCTAGTGAACCAAACATCACCTAACACTTCCTATTTAGAATTCAGAACTTTGAAACCATTGAATTTTCTATCTATGAATTTTGAAGTGTTATGTCAAATGTTTTACCTCTCTTTAAAATGATCATCTTCTCCAGAAATTTCTATTTCTATTTCTATTCCTATTTCCTATGCATTTTAGTCACATGATGTAATGCTTTTTGTTAATACTTTGCATTATAACTTTACATCTACTTTGTATTAGGAATTATTATTGGGAAGTCTAAATTCATGGGAAAATTGTTTGAAATTCAGGCTAACTCAAAAGTAGAAGAAACTGCACCTGGTGTGGCAACTGGGATGATTTTGTCCCTTCGTGAGAGGTATTGTCTGACATAGATTGTTTCTTAGTCTCTTTTAAAACATTTAATCTGTCAGTTATTTTGCATAAAATATTATTTGGCCATTGATGTTGTCCTTTTACTTTGGTGATTTTATTTTTGCAGCCTTCAAAACTGTAAGGATACCCTTGCAACATGCCAAGTAAGTATCAATATGTTTATTGATACTTGATATCATCTCTTTATATTATATCTCATTGGAATAGTTTCTTGGTAATGATATGTCTATTTATTCAGCCATGCTAGAGGCCTCTAATTTGGTGGCTCTAACCCACCACTAATGAGGTGGAAAAGGAAAAAAAAAAAAAAAGGCACAACACACACTGTGGCAGTGAGTGGCACCCACTGCCACATCATTAGTGATGGCACTAATTAGTGCTCACTCATTTTCCCTATTTATTAGTTTGTTCACTTTATAATGACCATGCCATGTGCAGTGTTCAAAAAAGATATTTAGTTGAGATTAAATGGGAAGGTCTTGCATAAATTTGTAGTTTATGTGGTTCATGTATGCGTTTCATGTATAGTAGATTTGTAGCCATTCTTTACTCTGGGCCTGTTGAGCATGACATAAGAATGGCCATGCATGCTAGTTTTGATGTATTTTGTTTGAAAATATTCAATTCATAGGCATGTGTGTTTTGCATGATTTTCTTCTTTTGGTCCAACGGATTGGATACACCATGTAGGTAACCCTAGGGGTGGGCATTGACTCTGCCAAGATTAAGTTACAAAAAATAAAGAAATTTTGTGACCAATCCCGGCCTGGCCCAACATTGGGCCTAAAAGTCCTATACCAAGCTCGGCCAAAAACCTACATATTAAATAAAAATAAATTTTATAAATTAAAAAACAGTAACTTTGTAGTTGTCACAAACATTTAGTTTTAGTACATTATATACTAGCTTTTTTTTGTTTTGTTTTGTTTTGTTGAACGCTCATTATATACTAGCTTGATGGGTTTATTTTCCTGTTCAAGTGAATTTATTTATTTTAAACAAAAATAAAACTAAATAAATTATATGTACATTTATATAAAATATATTAATAATCAAACCGGGCTTGGCTCAATGACTATGCGGAAGCACGAGCTATTTAATAAACATGCCCAAAAATTTTACCTAGCTCGGCTGTATGGACTTAAATATTAATCTTAAGCCATTCAAAATGCAGGTTGGACTGGGCAGGCCACCGGGCTGGTGCTCACCCCTAGGTAGCCCTCCTCGTGCCGATAAATTTCTCCAACCCCATTCCATCTACCAGGACTTGAACTCTGCAGTTCCCCTAATAAGGGAGTAGCAGACACCCACCTAAACCATAAATCTGGTGTTTTGTAGGTCTTAAGTATGCTCAAACTATTTATAAAGTTTCTGATCCTAATGGCTTTGGTTTCAGATGGACCTTGAAGCTGCAAAAGCCGAGATTCAGAAGTGGTACTCTTCATTTCAGAATGAGTCCTTCATACCTTCAGGAACATCTCTTGGTTAGTCTTTTCTTTGGGTTCTTTGAAGTGTTTCAATAATTTAGTTTTACGATACAGTTAGGCTTTTAACTTTTGTTTGAGCTAAGTTTGGTTGTGATGCCTATTCTATTTTGTTATTGTTTGATTTACTGTACAACTGATTGTCCTATATTTTTTGTAGAACCAAAAATAGTAATCAGTTATCTTCAGAGCCTAAAATCGTCTGAGGAGTCCTTGAGAGAGCAGGTTTGGTGTTTAACTTTGTGGTCTTCTTTGGTTGCTTCAGCAATTAGCACAAGTCATGCAAGATTACATCCTTTCTTATTATTATCATCAGCTAGAGAAAACAAAGAAGAAGGAAGCCGCATTTATTGTAACTTTTGCAAAACGGGAGCAGGAGATAGCAGAATTGAAAGTGAGAACTCTAGCTCTGCCTGTTGATTTTTATCGTATTCTAAAAGATTTAATTCAACTCAATGTTCTAGGTTTGTAGCAACTTAACTGGATTATTTGAAGGTGGTATGTTCTTTTTCTTTTTCTTTTTCTTTTTTAAGATGAAACATTATGTTTGGAAGGACAGGAAGAAGATGTGGGGAAAAAAAAATTCCTTTAAAAAGAAAAAAAATTGAAAGACAAAAAGTAGTTTCCTAAGTGAAACTGACTAAACCAATGAGACACCGGATTCAGGACCTTTTACACAGTATTGTGAAATGGCATCCCGTTTTTAGCTTGTCGTTCTGTTTTGTTTGACGTTAGTGGATCCTGGTTTTTAAGAGATTATGTAATAACATGTTTTTATCAATGTCCAAGAAGGAGTTGGAGAGTGTCCAAGGGCCAGTTGAGATGTTGCTGCCCATTCTTCGATCTGTAACTATTACCTATAGTGTGGTGTCATACAAGTCTCTATGGCTTTCTTTAATCCAAATTAGCTCAAGGGAATCTTGTTTGCATGTTTGTGAAAAGTTTCTTATTTTTAAGTTGATCTGCACAGACTTTGATTGTTGTAATTAAGGTGAATCAAGTCATTTAAAGGGAGATTTTATGTGAAGCTATAGCATGATTGTTAGTTTTTGCTTAGAAACAGGATTTTGGCTTTAGCATCAAAATCTATACCATTATTTAAAACTAAATCTGTCATTCCTTTAAAGGTTTTTTCAATAGATGCATGAAAATAAGTTCCATGTGCATCATCTTTTGTCTTCTCTTTATTGTATTTTATGACTATTCTTAAGATTAATATTAAGGAAATCTCTAGTGCTAATTAACTAAATTCATTACTTGGGCATTTTTGTGTCTTCCCTGTGATTTTGATTTTGTTTCTAATTTTTTAGTCTGCAGTACGAGATTTGAGAGTTCAACTTAAGCCACCGTCAATGCAGGTATGATAGAGATGTGCTAGTTTTCCCTTTTCATCGTGGGATCATGCATATTTAATCCTAGCTTTATTGCTTTATATTTACAAAATACACAATTTTGTATCATTGACTAATTGCTTGCTAATGCTCTATCTTTTATTATTTGAAGAACAATATAATTTATTTATTTATTTATATATATTGAAATAAGTTGTATGAAATAAAAGAAAGAGGGGGAGAAGTCCCATTACCAGAGGAGCAAGAAGTTTTAAATGAGAGTGTTTGAATTATACAGATGTCATTCTATTAGCCACTCGGCAACAAGATAAAATCAATTTAATAATTTCATCTTTATGCTTCTAAATCATCTCAAAATAAATTTTGAATTCTTTCTCCATAAATTCTCACAAACTTTAGAAGGGAACCCAAAGGATTAAATATTTTCAAACTGTTCCTCGTGGACTGGAATTTCTGGCTTCTTGATAACCCCTTTATACGTCCATTAGAACACACGTTAAATGTTGCTCACATTGCTGATTTTGCCCATGGATTTACTGAACTGTGACAATTCACCAGTTGCATTACTGTCTTCGGTACTTTCTCCTTGTAAAATGAATAATGTATTGCTGATATGTATCCACGGCTGTCCTGGTAGTGTTTTACTGCAGTGAGGTAACTAGTTGCCAGATGGGAGTTTGACCTGCTGCTAGCCGTTATTTTTATGACTCTGCAGAATCCTTTCAAAGGTTTCTTTTCCATTTCCCATCAAACTGCCCACTAATTTATACTGCAAAAGGCGGATGGGATCTGGGAGGACTTGACAGAGGATTAGGTTAATTCGGTTCTACGTCCTCATCGAGCCAAGTTCCAACTCAACTGACTGCCACCGGCATGATTATCCTCTCGTTTAATACCACCTTGTATTCATTAGTTCTATTTGAATGCGGTGAACTTCACTTTAGATGTTCAACTCTGGGTCTCTGGATAAATATTGTTCTATTCTTAGTCATACCAAATGATGGATTCACAGAGTATTTAAGGATTTCATGTTGTACTGCCTAATTCAGTTGGCACTCTCTTTCGAACATCGATTGATCCCTCTAACGCTTCTTTAGCTCGTATTTATTTTCAACATTTTGTGTAGTTTACAAATGTCGTGTCGCTTGTGTTGAATATAATTGTTATCCAAAAGACAACCTAAGAGGGGTGTTTTGAATTAGGTTTCTACAAATAAAAATAATAATATCTTAATAAAAATTACAACTAGCAGTAGATTGTTGAATAAAGAAAAATAGATAACTTGATCAAGCACAATGAGAAAATATCAGAAGTAGCTAACCAAAAATGCTGTGAATGATATTTGGCTTGAAACAAAATATTAGATAATTTGAGGCTTGAGACAAAATAAATAACAGCTTATGATTTTGATAGATTAGCAAAGGATTTAGCTTTCAAAGTAACTACAAGCTCATATGAGTTGGCTATAGAGTTATGGGAAAGGATTAGATGCTTAGCACAATAATAGCAAATGGTATATCAGATATAGCTATAACAAAAATCAATATAGTGAGTATATCAAATTGCTACATCAGTAAGGAAACAAGAGATAAGGAAAGAGGAGGCAAACAGATTTATAGTGGTTTGGCTTCAACTAAGCCTACATCCACTTCTCAAGTTTCATTTGAGATTTTTCACTTCCTTCTTGTTTCACAGGGGTACTAGCAACCTTTTCACAAATAGAACAATCCTCCACAGATTTTACAAAGACTGTACCAAGTCTTTAAACCCTTGCAAACCTTAGGTGATTCACAGTCACTCTCAAGGAATCAAGAAATCTGAGTGTACTACACTCTTACAAGATTGAAATGAATTGATTTTGCTTTCACAGAAAGCTTGAAATAAAGTTCACTCACAGAATGATACAATATGAAAAGCTCAGAGTGTTTATCTATAAACCTCACACAGGTAAGATTAGCTTAAAGCTAAAGCTCTGTGTATAATTTCTAAAGGAAAAAGAAAGTTCAGTCTATGAAGCATAGACACGGCAAAATCAGCGCCGTGGCAATGTCGGACACGGGGACACGCCGGGAACACGGGGACACGTACGGGACACGCCATCTGCCGTGTCCCTTTAATTTAATTGTTTTTCTTGTAGGGGACACGCGTGTCCAGATCTGGACACAGCGTGAGACACGGCAAGTAGGAAGAGACAAAGGAGAGAGTGTGAAGGAAGAGAGTGAAGAGAGACAAACCTATCGAAACTCTATGAATCCAGTCAAACATCGAAGCTCCAAGCTCCATCAGTCGATCGAACACCCCAGACGATCGCAATCGACCTCCATCCATGACCTCGACCTTGACTCGCTTGTCGATCTCCATCAGTAAGTCTCTCTCTCTCTCTCGTTCCTCTCTCTCGCCTTCCTTCTCGCTCGCGTCTCTCGCTCTCGCTCTCGCATCGATCGTGTCGATCGCTCTCTCTTGCTCTCGCGTCGATCGCCCTCTCTCTCCTCTGATCTGATTCGATTCATGTATCTATTAGGTTTAATGTATCTATTATAGGTATATAATATATATATATATATATCTGATTCATGTATAATATATCTATTAGGTATATAATATATATATGTATATATGTATTTATTTAATATTAATAAAAAAAACATATCTTATATCTTATATTTTATATAATATATATACATATATTAATAAAAAAAAAAGTAGATAAAATAAAAAATTAATAGAATCATATTTATTTAAAAATATAATAATTAAATAAAATAATTAATTTGTATTAAAATAAAAATATTTATATAAAAAAGATTTTGCCGTGTCCCCAGCCGTGTCCGTGTTCCCATTTTTTTAAAATTGTCGTGTCCCGTGCCCGTGTCCGTGTCCGTATGTGTGTCCGTGTCCGTGTCCGTGTTCGTGCTTCATAGAGTTCAGTTGTAGAACACTTCAGAGAATCAGAGAGATGAAGAATGTGTGATTGATGAAGAATCAAAATGTGTATAGCACGTTGTATGTCTCTCTATATTCATTGTTGTGTTTGCTGCTTGTTCAGAGCTCTGTCTATAATACAGAGTTGAGTGCTCTGTTCTTTTGTTGTTCTGACAGTGCCTATTCTCTTCTTCTCGTTGAAGAGATGGGTTAGTGATGGTTGAGGATGATATATAAGTCATTGTACAGATATTCCCTGACGTTTTGCTCATTGAATGATGAGTCATCTAATGAAAAACATTTGTTTTCTCTTCTTAGCATCTGTTACTGATATAACATTTCTCTGCACAGTGGACGTCCACCCGGATGTTTGAAGTAAAGTTCTGTGTCTGTGAGTTGTCCGCTTGGATGTCCCATGAAGTCCTGGTCGTCAAGGTTGTCATCTGTGGTCATCGAGCATACTATTGGTCTGATGTCCGGAGCTAAATAGAATTGATCTGGAACGAAACTGGGCTGAGATGCCTTGACCGGTCACCTGGTTGTCCCTGCCTGCCCAGAGCTGGAGAACAATCGGAGCAATTTTGGCCTGACTGGTCGACCACCCAGTCGTCCAGTTTTGAATGCAAGAAAAGCATGATTAGGATGTAAACATAGATGAAAATATGATGGAATAAAATATAAGATTTCAATCTATTTTGCTCTTCCAAATAAATCAAAATCAGAATTAAAACAAAATAGAAAAACAATCATCAAAATACAATATGTCGAACAACTTGGAAATTGGAGGTGAACAATGAGGAGCTTTCATTAATATGAATCCCGACTGGCGATAACTATGTTTATATTGTGGCATTGCTTTATGTGTTGTATTTTTCTTCTCTCTCTCTCTCTCTCTCTCTCTCTCTCTCTCTCCATCCTTATACAACCAAATAAACAAGAAGAAATAAGTACAAAAACGCAAAACCAAAAAGCATCCACTCTAGATTTCTGTTGTGCTTTAATATATGCCCACTTCACAAAAGAGTCTTTCTTGGTTGTTCGATTTGTCTCTTTGTATTCTCTCTTGAACTCCTCTATGAAAACAAAGAAAGCACTAACATGTTTCTTGTAATTAACTTTTTCTCCAGATTAGGACTGCGTATACCCATTAGAAGACATCACCATTTTACTGTCCTCAACTAAACTCCCAGTCCTATCCTCCTCACATCCTCCCTTCCCTTGATACCTACCTATCTCGGTAGCATGCACCTAAAAAGCACGGACACAGACACGACACAAATACGTGGACATGCAAATTTTTAAAAAATACAGGATACGACACGTTAGGTACACGTGCAAAATATATAATTTTATATATTTATTTCATGTCATATTTTTAAATATTTAATATTTATCTTATGTCAAATATTTAATTTTATCAAATTTATTAACCTCAGACATGCTATTTTAAGAAAAAAAATTTAAAAAAATTAATTTTTTTTTGAAAAAAATGGTCCCCAATGTGTCTTCAGCATGTCCCAACGTGTCCGTAGCGTGTCCCAAGTGTCTGAGCATGTCCAATGCTCTACATCGTGTCCGGCACGTGTCAGACACCTGTACGTCCCCTCCGGAAAGGTGTCCGTGCTAAATAGACATGCACCAACTCTTCATCTCCTACCAAAAATGAAGAAGAAGCCCCATAATTGCCTCCGGCATAATCTAAACACTTCCTTTTCACCTTCCTTGCCTTTGCCATTATCACGTTTGGAGGTTTCTCAACTTTAGTAATTGAATTCCATTTCTTTCTCCCAGACTCATTAACCTTAGTAACTAAATTTTTGTTCAGGTGATTTTCTTTGTGCTCCTTCCTAATTTCCTCCATGAACATGACAAAGGCCCTGTTTGGTAGAGCTGTGGGAAATTGCTTATAGCTTATGCCTCAACAGCTTATAGCTTATAACTTTCAGCTTAAGCTGATTTCCAGCTTATTCTTAAAGCATCTCCTGCCCCGCTCAAAGAATAAGCTGATTTCTGACTTCCAAAAAGCTATAAGCTATAAACTATAAGCTAAACTAAACACATCAAAATAGCTTAAATTAAGCTGAAAGCTGAAATAAGCTGAAATAAGCTGTAATTAAGCTCTGCCAAACAGGCACAAAGGCATTGATAGGTTTCTTAGGTTCCTCCCCAACCCCAAAATGGGGCTGCTTGTTCCACTCAGAAGTATATCCCTATCTGAGCTAGAGCTTTGAAATTTTATCCACCTCAATCCCTATAGGCTGCAGAACACTACCCTTACCTAACAAAAGGCTATCACATCTTCAAGTGGTTGAATCTGCCATCCCTCTTTTGGCCCCCACACAACCATAAGTGAATTCATACAACCTCCTAAATCTGATAGATCTTGCCCCTTGTCACAACCATCCCAATTGAAGCCGCATTTCTCTCACAACCCCTTTGACCACTTGCTCCAAAAGACAACCTCTTATCAGACCTTGCAGTAGGTTTCTAACAACTTATCAGACCTAGTAGTAGGTTTCCTTTGCTTCTAACTTCTACCTTCCTAATTGCTGCCCTCCTTTTTGAGCTCTTGTAACCCTATGCACAACATCACCCTTCCCCTTTGAACCCTCTCGAACTACCTAGGCCCTAGCTAGACCATCTCAACCTTCATCTTATCCCTTCCACTGCCCGCCACACTAACCTCTCTCCTCTTATCTACCTTTATCGAGCCTTCATTAACTTAGGTGATTCTTCCCTCACTGGCAGCCCATCAGGCATCAGACCACCATCGCCCTTAACTCCATCAGCCAGAATATAGAAGAAGCCAAATTGGGTCAGGGTCCTTGGTTTTAATCCAAAACAAGAGGGTTGGGCCAGGCCCTCAGCAAAAGTGAAAGAAGAACCACAAAATCATTGACCATTTAAAAATAAATAAATATATCAATGTGGTTATTTCATCTCTTTTTTGTAGGGTAATCCAATAATGCTGAAGCATATTTTCCATGATTTTACAAAGACTGTACCAAGTCTTTAAACCCTTGCAAACCTTAGGTAATTCACAGTCACTCTCAAGGAATCAAGAAACCTGAGTGTACTACACTTTTACAAGATTGAAATGAATTGATTTTGCTTTCACAGAAAGCTTGAAATAAAGTTCACTCACAGAATGATACAATATGAAAAGCTCAGAGTGTTTATTTATAAACCTCGCACGGGTAAGATTAGCATAAAGCTAAAGCTCTGTGTATAATTTCTAAAGGAAAAGGAAAGCTCAGTTGTAGAACACTTCAGAGAATTAGAGAGATGAAGAATGTGTGATTGATGAAGAATCAAAATGTGTATAGCACGTTCTATGTCTCTCTATATTCGTTGTTGTGTTTGCCGCTTGTTCAGAGCTCTGTATATAATACAGAGTTGAGTGCTCTATTCTTCTGTTGTTCTGACAGTGCCCATTCTCTTCTTCTCGTTGAAGAGATGGGTTAGTGATGGCTGAGGATGATATATAAGTCATTGTACAGATATTCCCTGATGTTTTGCTCATTGAATGATGAGTCATCTGATGAAAAACATTTGTTTTCTCTTCTTAGCATTTGTTACTGATATAACATTTCTCTGCACAGTGGACATCCACCCGGATGTCTCAAGTAAAGTTCTGTGTCTGTGGGTTGTCCGCTTAGATGTCCCATGAAGTCCTGGTCGTCAAGGTTGTCATCTGTGGTCATCGAGCATACTATTGGTCTGACGTCCGGAGCTAAATAGAATTGATCTGGAACGAAACTGGGTTCAGATGCCTTGACCGGTCACTTGGTTGTCCCTACCTGCCCAGAGCTGGAAAACAATCGGAGCAATTTTGGCCTGACTGGTCGACCACCCAGTTGTCCAGTTTTGAATGCAAGAAAGGCATGATTAGGATGTAAACATAGATGAAAATATGATGGAATAAAATATAAGATTTCAATCTATTTTGCTCTTCCAAATAAATCAAAACCAGAATTAAAACAAAATTGAAAAACAATCATCAAAATACAATATGTCGAACAACTTGGAAATTGGAGATGAACAATGAGGAGCTTTCATTAATATGAATCCCGACAGGCGATAACTATGTTTATATTGTGGCATTGCTTTATGTGTTGTATTCTCTCTCTCTCTCTCTCTCCATCCTTATCCAACCAAATTTACAAGAAGAAATAAGTACAAAAACACAACCAAAAAGCATCCACTCTAGATTTCTGTTGTGCTTTAATATACGCCCACTTCACAAAAGAGTCTTTCTTGGTTGTTCGATTTGTCTCTTTGTATTCTCTCTTGAACTCCTCTATGAAAACGAAGAAAGCACTAACATGTTTCTTGTAATTAACTTTTTCTCTAGATTAGGACTGCGTATATCCATTAGAAGACATCACCATTTTACTGTCCTCAACTAAACCCCCAGTCCTATCCTCCTCACATCCTCCCTTCCCTTGATACCTACCTATCTCGGTAGCATGCACCTAAAAAGCACGGACACAGACACGACACAAATATGTGGACATGCAAATTTTTAAAAAATACAGGATACGACACGTTGGGGACACGTGCAAAATTATAATTTTATATATTTATTTTATGTCATATTTTTAAATATTTTATATTTATCTTGTGTCAAATATTTAATTTTATCAAAATAATTAACCTTAGATATGCTATTTTAAGGGAAAAAAAAATTAAAAAATTTAATTTTTTTTTTGAAAAAAATGGTCCCCAATGTGTCTTCAGCATGTCCCAACGTGTCCACAGCGTGTCCCAAGTGTCTTAGCATGTCCAACTCTCTACATCGTGTCTGGCACGTGTCAGACACCTGTACGTCCCCTTCGGAAAGGTGTCCGTGCTAAATAGACATGCACCAACTCTTCATCTCCTACCAAAAATGAAGAAGAAGCCCCATAATTGCCTCCGGCATAATCTAAACACTTCCTTTTCACCTTCCTTGCCTTTGCCATTATCACATTTGGAGGTTTCTCAACTTTAGTAATTGAATTCCATTTCTTTCTCCCAGACTTATTAACCTTAGTAACTAAATTTTTATTCAGGTGATTTTCTTTGTACTCCTTCCTAATTTCCTCCATGAACATGACAAAGGCATTGATAGGTTTCTTAGGTTCTTCCTCAACCCCAAAATGGGGCTGCTTGTTCCACTCAGAAGTATATCCCTATCTGAGCTAGAGGCTTTGAAATTTTATCCACCTCAATCCCTATAGGCTGCAGAACACTACCCTTACCTAACAAAAGGCTATCACATCTTCAAGTGGTTGAATCTGCCATCCCTCTTTTGGCCCCCACACAACCATAAGTGAATTCATACAACCTCCTAAATCTGATAGATCTTGCCCCTTGTCACAACCATCCCAATTGAAGCCGCATTTCTCTCACAACCCCTTTGACCACTTGCTCCAAAAGACAACCTCTTATCAGACCTTGCAGTAGGTTTCTAACAACTTATCAGACCTAGTAGCAGGTTTCCTTTGCTACTAACTTCTACCTTCCTAATTGCTGCCCTCCTTTTTGAGCTCTTGTAACCCTATGCACAACATCACCCTTCCCCTTTGAACCCTCTCGAACTACCTAGGCCCTAGCTAGACCACTCGCAACCTTCATCTTATCCCTTCCACTGCCCGCCACACTAACCTCTCTCCTCTTATCTACCTTTATCGAGCCTTCATTAACTTAGGTGATTCTTCCCTCACTGGCAGCCCATCAGGCATCAGACCACCATCGCCCTTAACTCCATCAGCCAGAATATAGAAGAAGCCAAATTGGGTCAGGGTCCTTGGTTTTAATCCAAAACAAGAGGGTTGGGCCAGGCCCTCAGCAAAAGTGAAAGAAGAACCACAAAATCATTGACCATTTAAAAATAAATAAATATATCAATGTGGTTATTTCATCTCTTTTTTGTAGGGTAATCCAATAATGCTGAAGCATATTTTCCATCTATGTTCCTCGCGCTACTTAAATGTTATTTAGTTTTGGAATATAAGTGTTCTTTTGAGTTGTTCTATATTGCTAGTGGCTTAGGTTTTTATTTTTAATATTTTAATTTTTTTTGGTAAACCCGACAGGCAAGGAGGTTGTTACTAGATCCAGCTATTCATGAAGAGTTTACACGGCTAAAGGTGCATATTTAGAACTCCTTATTACTATTTCTGAGTTTTTGTTTTTTTATTTTGAATTGATGTTTTGCTTGCATATATTCATTTCTGTTTGTTTATATGCACATTCACATATACACAAGGTTGGCTCTTTTACATTGTTCCTTATGGTCTATTATTTAGGATGTTGTGGAAGTAGATGGTTGTAGCATGTCCACTTTAGAAAGCCCAATATTTGTGGGCTACAATGATGAGGTATATACCCAAGTCTGTGTAACATGGGCTCCTCTATTGAATCGTTTGTGCTACTTGAGTGACAAAAACAGTGGTGAAAGCACCTGGCGTGGGTCGACCTTTTCTCTCATGTTGCTAAAATAGAAATTCACTACTAAGCATGCAATTGGACAGACCATGAAACATTAGGCTGAGCTGAGTTATAATTGATGTGCTTTACCACATGATTCCCATCAGATCAGAGCGGAATTACCTTGTTGCTTGATTACTAAAATATTGTGCGGCATAGACATTATTTACTCCTTTTGGTAGGATAGGTGTCGCAGTGGTCTCTTTTCCAAGAGAATTTTGTTCAATTTAGAATATGCAATGGTGGTGATGAATCTTTTTTGGTTGACCATGTGTTTGTACAAATATATATACATATTTTGAGGTTGCTTACATTTATTTATTTATGTGTTTTTGTTTATCACAATGCCAGAATTTGGTGGAGGAGAAGGATAAAAAAGTAAAGGAGTTGCAGGATAATGTTGCTGCTGTCAATTTCACCCCGCAAAGCAAGATGGGCAAGATGCTAATGTCTAAATGTAGGACCCTGCAGGAGGAAAATGAGGAGATTGGAAACCAAGCCAATGAAGGAAAGGTACTCGTTGTTGCACTTGTGTAATAGTGAGTGGCTTTAGCAGATAGATTATATCAAAAAGGTTTTTTTACTGAACTACATTACTGTCCAATCTATATTTGGTCTCTATGAGGAAATTGGATGAAAAAAGAATTAAGGGGAAGAAAAGGGGCGTGGGGCAGGCTGGTGGGGTGTCCAATGTTTGGGCAATCAAGTGAACATTTTTTAATTTTCTTTTAAAAATATTCTTTGGGAACACGTAGGATATTAACATTGATAATTACAACATTTTAGGGTCTAATGCCATTCAACTATGTTCCTGTAATAATTATTTGTCTTGGGAAAAAAATGTTCATAAAATTTCTTAAACAAACGTATGGCAGAAAATTTATTAATGCAATTCATGTGCACACAGTTATTGATATATTGCTGTGTAGGGTGTGGCATAAAAGGCTTTTACTGGTTATGTGCTAAAAAAAGGTTTGGTTAATGTATGTTTATAAACATTGTTTTCTCTGTCAGATTCACGAGTTGGGAATGAAACTAGCTTTGCAGAGATCTCAGAATGCAGAACTTAGAAGTCAATTTGAAGGTCAGTCATTCATCACTTGCAATTTACCATAAATTGGGTCAGTTGTTATTACATGTTTGTTTTTTATTTTTTGCCTATAATATCAAAAAATGAATGCACTGTCAGTTTGAATGTGGTTTATCAGACTTTTATCTGTTATGTGCTCTTGATTTTTGTTTGAAATGTTTATATGGTAATGTCAGACTAAAGCAAAATGGGAAAAAAAAGGGAAGTACAAAAGTCTAATATGGCAATACCTACTACATCGTACAACATCACCGCTATGATAGTTCTACTACATGTTCTTTACTTGTCATGTTAGAGAGGTCATTTGCTTCCAAAAGGTATAAGGACTTTAAAAGGTAGCTTTGAATTCCTTAAAGCCTGATTTTTACCCAAGTTTATGTACACAAGGAAACTGGCATAACCCAACTTCAGCCAAATACGCCAATGAAGGCTGCCCATATATCACAACAATGAATACAATAGATTAATGTTCAATGTCTAAAATGCACTACTTTTGAGTGTTCAAAGTCGGCAGATTATAACATTATATTTTTTTTACTGTTGTTCTTTGATATTTGAAGAAATTGAAGGTGTTAAGGCCTTGGTTGATTAACAGGATTAATAGTGAAAGGATTAATAATCCCATGAATTAGTGTAGGAATTGTTATCCAATTAAATTAGTAAGATAACCATTTATTATGTATTCATTTTGTTTTTTTTCTTTCATACTTGAAATTATGATTCTCAACCCCTCTCAATATTAAAAATTCATCAATTTTGTGGGATTGAATATCTGCTATACATGTAATCCGGTTAATAAAATTTACAATCAAACATGTGATTGTGAGTCCATAGACTAACAATCCCAATTCTATGCTATAATCCTACTAATCAAACATGCCCTAAGGGAACTGTTTTCAGAAGCGCCCATTTTATGAATGCACTTCTTGAATTTTAGAAGGTAGAAAGAGACCACACCACTTTAATTCTGTGTCTCGACTCTTGAATACTTATCATGGCTGACTGTTCCTCTATGTTGGTGATTTCGTAGAGTCTGGATAGTTCTTTGAAATAAGGGTTTCACTAGACATTTCATTCTAGCCTTTGTTCTGCTTCAAATGCAATGTAGGACATAAGTCAAAAAACTTATAATATGAAGCCTATGATTAGACATACAGTGGGCAAAGGTTATAGCAAACTTGTACGCGTAGGTTTGAAGAGGTTTAAGAAAGGTTGTAGGCTGTGGATTGAAAATGATTAGATTTTGCTTGGTTTCAAGAATAATTTGTTGCAACAATTGCAGAGAATTAGTTGCTGGAAATTGTTGCCAGAAACTATCCCAATTCAGGAGTACTTTCTTGAGATTAGTTTCTTGTCTGGGTTTGACACCATGTCAGGCAGAGCTCTTCTTTGTTTCATATGGGAACATGGCATGCATGCCCTAACATGTCAAGCATGTAGTGGGCACTCTTGAAGTGGAAAGTTGAAGTGTAGTTGTAGAGAGAATTTATGATTTAGTGCATCAGTAATAATGGTGTGCCAAAACACTTGTCCTTCTTTTTTTTGATAACTTCTGTTCTTCCAGGAACTTAAAATTACCAATGCCCTCATATCTACTCTCAACCGTGATCAAATGCTGTTGCATTTTCGCTTGCACAGTATGCCCATAAACGATCAGATGAAAAAACAATTACTGCTCGTGTTTAAATAAAGAAAATATTTTTCTTCTTTCCTCTAAAAATAATGGAATTATGGAAGGTAATAGTATTTCTGCCTCAATTGCAATATAAAATGACCAAAATTAGAATAGGGATTGCAACCCCACACTACGATGATGGGACATTTAAATTTGTCAATTGTGTTTATTAGTTTATTGTTTAGTATTCCAATGAATATTATTGTTTAGTATATTGGTTTTCTCATCAAGGAAGCACGTCAAAATCAACAAGATCGCTATTTCTATCTCGTTTAATGTTGCTTTATATACCTTATATTTAACTTGTCTTTTTTAATTTTATTTTTTGTAACATATTTTTCATTTTATATAGGCTCATCTAATTTTTATTATTCTTGTGTGTTGCTTACAGGATTATGTAAACATATGGAGGGACTCGCAAACGATGTGGAAAAATCAAATGAAATGGTCTTCATCTATCTCTACATTTTTTCTCTTCCATATTCAACTTGAAATAAAGCATATTACTACAAAATCTCTAAGAAGTGAATTTAAACTCTATTGTTCATTGGCTGTCAACAGACAAGGATAGAAATGAACTTTAGGACCTCGACACAACATTGCCCAAGTAGTTTGGTATTCCCTTTTTGTTTCCATTTTTATCTATGTTCTACAAAACCAAGTGGAGCATTTAGGGGGTTTCCTTGGGGGCAACCTTAGTGGTTTACTCTGTAGTACAAATTCTTCTAAAAGGGAGTCTTATCCATATTGTACCCATATAAGATACCAATATTCCTTGGATACTCCCGGATACATATCTAATACTTCCTAAATGTCTTCGATACTTTATGTTAATTTTGAGAGTATTGTACATTTTTTAGACACTCTAGGTCACGTATCCAGACTATTGTGAAATTCAAATTGTAATAATTTTTGTATATTATGATAGTAATAATTATTAGAATAAATTCAAAAATAGTTTTTGAATATTTTCTTATTTCATACTGAAGAAGAAAATAGTGAGATTAAATTAGTACTATACTTTTTGTTGTCTAAAGCTAATATCTAATTTCTAAACATTCTCACTATTCTTTGAGCTCATGTTTAATACAATACTAAAAATTATAATTTTTTTTCAACATATCTTGGCCGTACCCATGTCTTATATATATTTTTAGATTTTGTCATATCATCGTATCCATATTAGGGCGGTTCTGAGGTAAGGCGGGCAAGGCCGCTGCCTCGGGCCTCCAAATTCTATCTAAAAGATAGGGCTCCAAAATAATTTGGATCTTAAGTTATGTTTGGTTAATTATTTTGGTCTTCAGTTATGTTTGGTTTATTAAATATAATTGAATAGAGTAATTATTCCATCATAATGTTCATTTTCATGTTTGATTTACTAAAAAAAATTACAAATGAAGTCGCCATTCACCATTGTGAGGGAATAGTAATTTTATAAAGAGATTAAGGAATGATCATTTTATTGAAGTAAGACGCACACTCTTAGCAAAAAATAGAAAAATTAACATAGAGTACCTAGAATAATTTTAAAAACAAGACATATAGTACTAAGACAATTTTTTTTTAAAATAAAAAGTAATCAAGATTTAAGACAAATTATAGAATAATTTTCAAAGTCATAAAAGTGCATATTACATAGCATTGCAATTTTCAAAGATAAAATAATCTACATTAAAAAAAAAAAAAAATCCAAAACATAAATATCCAATAAATACTAATATATGTCTTAACACTTAAAAACATCAATATCGTAAGAAAGGATAGATTAGGTCGGTCAGTCAATTATCATCCTCAACATCAATGGCAAGCAAACTATCATCTTCTTCTCCATCAGTTGATTTATATCTCTCAACATCTTCCTCCTCTGTGTCATCTGAGCCCGTTTCCTCTTTATCTATTGATTGAAGTGGAGTTAATCTTGATGATTTAGATATCCTCAGTTGTGCCTTTGAGCGTGAACTTATTGCTCTACTTGCATGGCTACTTTCTTCTACTCTAGAAGCTCTAGCAATAGTGGCCCACATCAAGCCATCATCATCGTCAAACACTGGCTCATTATCTTCATCTGATTCTCCATCCATCCTTCCAAGCAACCATTCATTGCTTTTATCAATATTTTGCAAAGATATGGGATCAAGAGTGTTGCGCATGTCATACCTAAATCTCAATGTTCTATTATATTTGAGAAACACTAAATCATTGATGCGACGTTGTTCCAATCTATTTCTTTTCTTGATATGAAGCTGCAAGTATTAAAAAGATATTAAATTCTATATAATGAGAATAAAAAATATTTGATTCAACAAAAAATTAGTTAGAATGTTAAATACTCACATGTTTAAATACACTCCAATTTCATTCAGAACCCGATGAACTACATGTTAGGGTAAGGACTTTTATGGCAAAAGTTTGCAAGTTTGGGGTTTTAGAACCATATGATGCCCACCAATCAGCTGCAATAATCACTAGTTAGAAATAATTGTTATCAAGTATTGAGTTTTACTAAAAGTATTACTAAAAATAAACTCTATGAGTTTATAATATATTACCTGGTGCCCTTGTATTTCTTTGCCTAATTGCAACAGGCTTGCCAAAAAGGCTCTCAGCCTTCGTATAAATACTCATTTCATTAGTGATCAAATCTTGAACAGTGACATCTGGGACCAACCTTTGCATGCATTCATAAAACCCATTCATCACTTCATGGTCTTTTTGCACCTCTAAAGCTTTTGTGTAAAAGAATTCTAGGTTAAGAAAGTGTACAGCTACATGTAAAGGTTGTTGCAATTGGACATACCATCTTTTGTCGATGATTTCGAAGATTTCATTATACTTTTCTTTTTTATGATCATATGAACTTGCAATGCATTCTTTTGCCCTATCCATTGTCTCATAAATGTATCCCATGGGAGGTTTCTTCTCGGTATCAACCAATCCGAGAGGAGGACCCGAGACTTTAAGGGCAAACACAATAGTATTCCCAAATGAAGGCATCAACAAAGTTTGTACCATTCTTTTACCTTGTGGCTCCTTTGCTCATTTGCTTGAGGTCCAGTCTTCGGAGGTGACCATCTTTCTCAAATTATTTTTTTGTTGATGCATCCTAGACAAAGTCAGAAATGCGGTTGCAAATCCAGTTTTTGCAGGCTTGATCAAATTCTTTAAATTTGTATAGCGCCTCATTATGTTTGGCAACGTAGGCCAGTTGTAAATGTAGCCATGTACTGCAATATCCCTTTCAAATGTCTTTTTCAGTCGAGGTATCTTGAAAATGTCTTATAACATCAAGTCCAAGCAATGAGCAGCACATAATGTCCAATACAAGTGTTCCTACTTGGCTTCCAAAAACCTCCCTATAATGTTACAACTATGAAGAATTATTATTTTCAAATTTTTAAATTTTAAATACAAAACAAACTATGAGTAAATAATTTTGACGTAAGGAAGGAGGAAATATTCGTACCCGCCAACACATTAGCTGCAGCCTGCAGCACTATCAGTGATAACTTGCACCACATTCTCTTTTCTAACTTTTTCCACAAACTTGTCTAGTAATTCAAATAGTTTCGGCCCATCCTTTGAATAGCTAGAAGCATCAACCGACTCAACAAACATGGTTCCTCTTGGACAATTAACTAAAAAGTTAATCAATGTCCTCCCTCCCTTATCAGTCAAGCCATCAGCCATTATGGAACACCCGTATTTTGCACAATTCTCTTTATGATTCTTCATCAAATCTTCAATATGTTTCACCTCTTTTTTGAATTGGGTAACCCGCACTTCATGGTAAGTTGGTGGCTTCATACCGGGACCATATTGCCCAATGGCTTCAATCATTGGTCCAAAACTCTCATAATTTACTGCATTAAAAGGGATACCAGGATCATACATCCACCTTGCAAATCTTTGCACTGTCCGAGCTCTCATTTCTTTTTTTGTAAGGGTCATTCGCATCAATTTTGGTTTGCTTCCCTTTTGCTTGGTCTCTTCGATTTTTCACCATTAATTCAGAATTGGGTGTGAAGTAAACATCCATTAGCCCTTTTCTCTTTGGCATTTTTGATATGGATTTGGATTTGGATGAACCTTGGTTGTTACTTGTCAATTTACAGCATTGATTGACATTGATCTCAACATCAACATCAACATCAACATCATCTTCATCTTCATCTTCATCTTCATCTTCATCTTCATCTTCCATGTCCATGTCATCAAAATTAGGCAACATGTTCATTTCTTCTTTTTCTGTCTTCTTTTTTGACATTGAGCTCTCTAATCTCCTCTTACATGAGCTGGATACTTCGGGCAAGCAGTGACATTCCTATAACCTCCCGTGAGGTGTTGTTTCACCTGATAAACACCTCCATTTGATACTTTACCACAAAAATTACACTCAAACTTGTTTTAATTATTCTCCTCTACCAAATGGGCATGTTGCCCTGCCAGATTTTTCTATTATTTTCCGATGTCATTTTCTACACAAGAAATTTAATAAATGGAAAATAATTTCAGTGTAATGTAATGTAATGTGTGATTAATTAATTATTTGTATTTTTTTTCCCTAATAGGAAAAGGGAAAGGAAAAAAAAAAAAATAGAGACCAATAGAACAATGTATTAATTAATTATTTGTGAATAATTAATTATTTGTAAAAAAAAATTTAGTGTATTTTTTTAGTTAATCAATCAATAATATAAGTCTTATTTTGTATTTGTATTTTTTTTTTTTTTTTGTTTGGTCTTCAGTTATGTTTGGTTTATTAAATATAATTGAATAGAGTAATTATTCCATCATAATGTTCATTTTCATGTTTGATTTACTAAAAAAAATTACAAATGAAGTCGCCATTCACCATTGTGAGGGAATAATAATTTTATAAAGAGATCAAGGAATAATCATTTTATTGAATTCAATTTCATTTTAGTGAACCCAGTGTTTTTAAAGGCTTAAGGCGCACCAAGGTGCTGAAAGTCTCTCGAGGCCTAGGCGCAAGGCGAGGCACGGACTTTATTGAAGTGAGGCACACACATAATTTTAAAAATAAGACATATAGTACTAAGACAATTTTTTTTTAAAATAAAAAGTAATCAAGATTCAAGACAAATTATAGAATAATTTTCAAAGCCATAAAAGTGCATATTACATAGCATTCCAATTTTCAAAAATAAAATAATCTACATTAAAAAAAAAAAAAAAAATCCAAAGCATAAATATCCAATAAATACTAATATATGTTTTAACACTTAAAAACATCAATATCGTAAGAAATGATAGATTAGGTCGGTCAGTCAATTATCATCCTCAACATCAATGGCAAGCAAACTATCATCTTCTTCTCCATCAGTTGATTTATATCCCTCAACATCTTCCTCCTCTGTGTCATCTGAGCCCACTTCCTCTTCATCTATTAATTGAAGTGGAGTTAATCTTGATGATTTAGATATCCTCGGTTGTGCCTTTGAGCGTGAACTTGTTGCTCTACTTGCATGGCTACTTTCTTCTACTCTAGAAGCTCTAGCAATAGTGGCCCACATCAAGCCATCATCATCGTCAAACATTGGCTCATTATCTTCATCTGATTCTCCATCCATCCTTTCAAGCAACCACTCATTGCTTTTATCAATATTTTGCAAAGATATGGGATCAAGAGTGTTGCGCATGTCATACAATCTCAATGTTCTATTATATTTGAGAAACACTAAATCATTGATGCGACGTTGTTCCAATCTATTTCTTTTCTTGATATGAAGCTGCAAGTATTGAAAAGATATTAAATTCTATATAATGAGAATAAAAAATATTTGATTCAACAAAAAATTAGTTAGGATGTTAAATACTCACATGTTCAAATACACTCCAATTTCGTTCACAACCCGATGAACTACATGTTAGGGTAAGGACTTTTATGGCAAAAGTTTGCAAGTTTGGGGTTTTAGAACCATATGATGCCCACCAATCAGCTGCAATAATCACTAGTTAGAAATAATTGTTATCAAGTATTGAGTTTTACTAAAAGTATTACTAAAAATAAACTCTATGAGTTTATAATATATTACCTGGTGCCCTTGTATTTCTTTGCCTAATTGCAACAGGCTTGCCAAAAAGGCTCTCAGCCTTCGTATAAATACTCATTTCATTAGTGATCAAATCTTGAACAGTGACATCCGGGACCAACCTTAACCCATTCATCACTTCATGATCTTTTTGCACCTCTAAAGCTTTTGTGTAAAAGAATTCTAGGTTAAGAAAGTGTGCAGCTACATGTAAAGGTTGTTGCAATTGGACATACCATCTTTTGTCGATGATTTCGAAGATTTCATTATACTTTTCTTTTTTATGATCATATGAACTTGCAATGCATTCTTTTGCCCTATCCATTGTCTCATAAATGTATCCCATGGGAGGTTTCTTCTCGGTATCAACCAACCCGAGAGGAGGACCTGAGACCTTAAGGGCAAACACAATAGTATTCCCAAATGAAGGTATTAACAAAGTTTGTACCATTCTTTTACCTTGTGGCTCCTTTGCTCATTTGCTTGAGGTCCAGTCTTCGGAGGTGACCATCTTTCTCAAATTATTTTTTTGTTGATGCATCCTAGACAAAGTCAGAAATGCGGTTGCAAATCCAGTTTTTGCAGGCTTGATCAAATTCTTTAAATTTGTAAAGCGCCTCATCATGTTTAGCAACGTAGGCCGATTGTAAATGTAGCCATGTGCTGCAATACCCCTTTCAAATGTCTTTTTCAATCTAGGTATCTTGAAAATGTCTTCTAACATCAAGTCCAAGCAATGAACAGTACATGGTGTCCAATACAAGTGTTCATACTTGGCTTCCAAAAACCTCCCTATAATGTTACAACTATGAAGAATTATTATTTTCAAATTTTTAAATTTTAAATACAAAACAAACTATGAGTAAATAATTTTGACGTAAGGAAGGAGGAAATATTCGTACCCGCCAACACATTAGCTGCAGCCTGCAGCACTATCAGTGATAACTTGCACCACATTCTCTTTTCTAACTTTTTCCACAAACTTGTCTAGTAATTCAAATAGTTTCGGCCCATCCTTTGAATAGCTAGAAGCATCAACCGACTCAACAAACATGGTTCCTCTTGGACAATTAACTAAAAAGTTAATCAATATCCTCCCTCCCTTATCAGTCAAGCCATCAGCCATTATGGAACACCCGTATTTTGCACAATCCTCTTTATGATTCTTCATCAAATCTTCAACATGTTTCACCTCTTTTTTGAATTGGGTAACCCGCACTTCATGGTAAGTTGGTGGCTTCATACCGGGACCATATTGCCCAATGGCTTCAATTATTGGTCCAAAACTCTCATAATTTACTGCATTAAAAGGGATACCAGGATCATACATCCACCTTGCAAATCTTTGCACTGTCTGAGCTCTCATTTCTTTTTTGTAAGGGTCATTCGCATCAATTTTGGTTTGCTTCCCTTTTGCTTGGTCTCTTCGATTTTTCACCATTGATTCAGGATTGGGTGTGAAGTAAACATCCATAAGCCCTTTTCTCTTTGCCAATTTTGATATGGATTTGGATTTGGATGAACCTTGGTTGTTAGTTGTCAATTTACGGCATTGATTGACATTGATCTCAACATCAACATCAACATCAACATTATCATCATCATCATCATCATCATCTTCATCTTTATCTTCCATGTCCATGTCATCAAAATTAGGCAACATGTTCATTTCTTATTTTTCTGTCTTCTTTTTTGACATTGAACTCTCTAATCTCCTCTTACATGAG
This sequence comes from Camellia sinensis, assembly GCF_004153795.1. Classification (NCBI taxonomy): domain Eukaryota; kingdom Viridiplantae; phylum Streptophyta; class Magnoliopsida; order Ericales; family Theaceae; genus Camellia; species Camellia sinensis. The sequence continues at coordinate 249,606 of NW_021026424.1, read as the reverse complement.
CTGGATACTTCGGGCAAGCAGTGACATTCCTATAACCTCCCGCGAGGTGTTGTTTCACCTAATAAACACCTCCATTTGATATTTTACCACAAAAATTACACTCAAACTTGTTTCAATTATTCTCCTCTACCAAATGGGCATGTTGCCCTGCCGGATTTTTTCTATTATTTTCCGATGTCATTTCCTACACAAGAAATTTAATAAATGGAGAATAATCTCAGTGTAATGTAATGTGTAATTAATTAATTATTTATATTTTTTTTTCCTAATAGGGAAAGGAAAAAAATAAAAAAATAAAAAATAGAGACCAATAGAACAATGTATTAATTAATTATTTGTGAATAATTAATTATTTGTAAAAAAAAATTTAGTGTATTTTTTTAGTTAATCAATCAATAATATAAGTCTTATTTTGTATTTGTATTTTTTTTTTTTTTTTTCTAATAGAGACTCAAAGGCATAGTTGAACTAAAAAAACAAAAAAAAACAAAAAACAAAAAACAAAATAGAGCAAGTTAGAGACAGACAAAGCAGCCCAGGGAGAGAGAGAGAGAGAGAGAGAAGGAAAAAAAAAACAGCCGACACAGATTAGGGGAAGAAGAAGAAGAAGGAGAGAGAGAGAGAGAGAGTCGAAGTCGAAGAAGCAGAAAGAAAAAAAAAAGAAAAAGACGACACTGATTAAGGGAAGAAGAAGTCGCAGCACACCTGGAATGTCGAAGTCGACGTTGCAGTTCAGCAACCCAGTCGAAGTCGAGAGAGGAAGAGACGACATAGATTAGGGATTTCATTTGAGTCGTATTGGGGTTGTATTATATATGAGTTGTAATCCTCTGTGGTTAGAGCCATTCGAACACACCATAGTCGTTAGATCAGAATTAGGGCTTAAACCATCAAGCGCACCTAGGCGCGAGCCTTGCGCCTATCTCGCCTGCTTCAAGTCGCGCTAAGGCGCGCTACTGCTTCAAAGCACCTCGCCTGGGACCTGTTCAGGCGTACAGTCTGTGCCTTGCTGCGCCTTGCGCTTAGGCGCGCTTTTTACAACACTGAGTGAACCAAATACTATATTATAGTATTAGTAGTTTAAAAATGAAGATTTGAACAAACAATTGAATTGGTTAATAATTTAAAAATAATAGATGTTTGCTTGCCAAATGTATGAATAATTTATATAATATTATTTGACTATTTGAGTTACAATTGTTTTTGGAAAAATAATTTTTTTAAGTTAAAGTTAATCAAATTTTACAATTTAATTTACTATGTCAAGAAAAGTGTGAATAACTTAATAGTGTTAACAATTGAGGTGCGCTTAAGCTAGTTCGAACATCCGGTTATCCAAAAAAAATTGAAAATGTTCAAAATTTATCTCAATAATTATGATTTATGTCAATAATTATGTGTTCCATATGGAACAAATTTATAGAAGGTACAAGCAAAAAATAAAAAATAAATTGAAGATTATTATTATTTTATCAATATATATATTTTTAAATATGTACAACAGTCGAGGCCCCATCTTCTGAGTTCGCCTTAGGTCTACAAAAAATCAAGGCTGACCGTGATCTATATCCTTATCTGTATCCATACTTCATAGGTGATTTAAATTCCTTAATGTCCAAGTGTTAGGCCTCTTCTTTACATCTTTGCAAAGTGCTGGTCCTTTTAGGCCAAGCTTTTGGTCCCAACTGGTTGTGAGTTTATGATATTGTTTTCAGTGAGACCCCTTTATTTTGGGCGAAGTTAAAGATTGTATTACACCTATAATTGCTGGTCAATTCCAGCATTTATGTTTTAACTTCATCTGACCATTAATGATTTGATGTAGTTGTGACATGGCTTGGATGGTCTAAATTGGTAAGCTAGCATGTATTTGTGTATTTTGACATGAATGTCAAATATTAAACACATCATGAGATTCATGCTGTCAAGATTACCTAATTAAGATCTGCAGTTTGAGCATGGATTATTCTGTTGTAGGTGATTGTCTTGCAAAAAAGTCTAGAAGAGAAGGATGATGAGATCGAAAGGTTGAAGCATGAGTTGCACCAGAGGAGCATAACAGAGGAGACGACAACAACAGAGGTAGCAGCTTTGGACAATAAAGTCGGTGATGCAGAGATGCCATCTGGTGAAGCACAAACAGAAAATTAGTTAACTTGGCTGTCCTAAAAGAAATCCTTGTACATTAGATTTTGGAGTTTCTTTTTATTTATTTTTATTTAATTCAACTGTCTTTTTATTTCTTTTAACTGCCTATCATGCAATATGCCCTTCTACCTTCCCCTAAGATGGCTGATTGAGGAGCTGAAAAATGGGAACTGGGAAGTAGCTAAACCTGTCATGTTTTTTGAACATGTGCCTTACTGCAGAGGTTGGGGATTTGAGATTCCATCGGAAACTCTTGAAGTAATGTCTGTTAGTACTGGGACTGAAGTTGAGTAGTTGAGTCAAGTTGTTTGCTCTTTAGAGGTCAATGGTTCAAGTGGGTGTTGAACCATTTTGTTCCCTTGCACATCACCTTGAGGGGGGAATTATGGAGGAGTTTATGTGAGACAGTATTAGAATTCTCCGATACAATAGATTTAGCAGCAAGATTTGGCTTGTGTGACGGAAGTGGCATTCTTCCGGAAGTTTTATTCTCTGGTGTGGTGTCAATTCTGTAATGATCATACAAAGAACATGTTCATTCCTGAGAGTTATATTTTGTATGCTACTATGAAATTCTGTTTCTTATACTATGGATTTTAATTGATTAATAGGTAGGAGCATGATTTAATTTGGACCAGTTAAAGTTCCTATTATGTTGCTGATTACATTTTGTTTTTTATTCTCCTTTCAGATAGGTTTAAACAAGTTAAGTTTGAATAAATTTTAAAATTAAGTTTTTAAATCAGGGTTGAACAATTTATTACACAAAACATTATAAAGAACCAAGTTACATAATCTTGATTCATGTTTATTTTGTTAAAAACTTGTTTGAAATCTACTTTATTAAACAAATCAAACTTGTACAACTTACCATTCAACTAAACTTAGCTCATTCTCAATCCTAACTTGTACCTCTTAGTTTATTGAAATTTCTTGAGAAACTTGTTGAATTTCAAAGACAGTTTTTTAATAATGTTATATACGTAAGATTCTGCATTTTACAAAAACAAAAATGATCTTTCAAGGCTTATGAATAACCAACACAATCGTATTGAATCATAACTTTCAAGGGATTGCACCCCGCTTAAACCCCATGTTCATGTGCATTTTTGTACCCATAATGTAATCCATCATTTTACTAATCACAAGCAAAATGCTGTCCATCAAAAAATTTACAAAAAATATCAGGAAAAAAAAAGCTGTTACGCTCAAAAGAAACAACATAGGATTCTACTGGGGAAGCCACTTCGATGATATATTTTTGTATAACCTCCACAAACAAAAACAGAGTCGGTGAAGATGATTCCAACAAGTTTCAGATATGTTTTCTCCTGTCATGATCCCACCCCAAACCTGCATTTCCTTTGTTTCCGACTGCCTGTAATGGTTCCAACAAACCCTTTGAACTGCTTCCAAGTGCCTCCCCCTGGTGCCCACAATGGGAAAAACATTAGGAGAGCTCTGTTACAGCTAGGGAAGAAGATCGTTCGTTGAGCAAGAACAGTTCTTAGAAGAAATGACTGTATCTCAAATACTCAAGAAATGAATTAAGTGAATTACAACTTCTCAATGCAAAGTCATCTCCTTATCCTAATTATAACAGAGGTTACAATTTGTTACAACTATCATAACTAACCAACTAACAAACAAATTCTCACTAACACTACTTCATCCAATCAAACATCATCCTATTATCTAATTAATTACGGTTAGAAATCTCTAACACCAAATCAGAAATGGTTAAACACAAAAGTTTAAGTGGTTCATCCCAAACTAGGGCTACATCCACAACTGTTGCACAAGAGATCACGCCTCCCCTCAACTATACATATATTCATAGAAATTAGAGCAACAGATCACAAATGCAAAAATACTGAAAATACCCTTACTCCGCAGTCGCTTGGTTAGTGTTCAGTATCAAGATTCACACCAAGTTCAGCTTAGCTGAATACAATAATTGGCTGGCCTATATAAAACTTTACAACTGTTACCAAACTTATTGCTACTGTTCCATGTCCGAGTTGCTTGCTTATTGTGACTTCCGTTTATTAGTGTTCCTTAGAATTTCAAAGATTAATGTTAAAATATTTTCTTCATTTTGACTTGTAAACTTTCAAAACAATAAACATGCTTTAAAAGGTGGATCCATTGCTTATTGTGACTTCCGTTTATTAGTGTTCCTTAGAATTTCAAAGATTAATGTTAAAATATTTTCTTCATTTTGACTTGTAAACTTTCAAAACAATAAACATGCTTTAAAAGGTGGATCCATTGCTTATTGTGACTTCCGTTTATTAGTGTTCCTTAGAATTTCAAAGATTAATGTTAAAATATTTTCTTCATTTTGACTTGTAAACTTTCAAAACAATAAACATGCTTTAAAAGGTGGATCCATTGCTTATTGTGACTTCCGTTTATTAGTGTTCCTTAGAATTTCAAAGATTAATGTTAAAATATTTTCTTCATTTTGACTTGTAAACTTTCAAAACAATAAACATGCTTTAAAAGGTGGATCCATTGCTTATTGTGACTTCCGTTTATTAGTGTTCCTTAGAATTTCAAAGATTAATGTTAAAATATTTTCTTCATTTTGACTTGTAAACTTTCAAAACAATAAACATGCTTTAAAAGGTGGATCCATTGCTTATTGTGACTTCCGTTTATTAGTGTTCCTTAGAATTTCAAAGATTAATGTTAAAATATTTTCTTCATTTTGACTTGTAAACTTTCAAAACAATAAACATGCTTTAAAAGGTGGATCCATTGCTTATTGTGACTTCCGTTTATTAGTGTTCCTTAGAATTTCAAAGATTAATGTTAAAATATTTTCTTCATTTTGACTTGTAAACTTTCAAAACAATAAACATGCTTTAAAAGGTGGATCCATTGCTTATTGTGACTTCCGTTTATTAGTGTTCCTTAGAATTTCAAAGATTAATGTTAAAATATTTTCTTCATTTTGACTTGTAAACTTTCAAAACAATAAACATGCTTTAAAAGGTGGATCCATTGCTTATTGTGACTCTGTGTGAAGAGCTCAGTCTAACCTAAACCAGCAACATTGCTCAAACTTGTTTACTCTAGGCTCCAGAACTCAACTGAATTAAGATTTTATTAAGTTTTATCTCCAATTATTTGGGTAGAAAACATTTTCTAACAAGAAACATTTTCTACAAAAACCTTTTTCCGAAAAAAAATTTCTGGACAAAATATTTTTCTATGTTTGGAGGTGGTGGCGGTGGGATGGCGGAGGAGGTGGAGGTGGAGGTGAGAGTGACAGTGGTAGTGTGGTGACATTGGTAAAACTTTAGTCCGGAAAACATTTTCCACACAAATAGGCTTATTTTTCGTTGATCATGAAAAATGTTTTCTGTTTTTGTTTTTCATCGTACCAAACGCCCAAAAAAATGGAAAGCATTTTTCAAAAAATGTTTTCCGCCCAAACAAACGGAGCATTAAAGTTGTTTACTCTAGGCTCCATCAAAAGAAGAAAACAAAGAGGAAAACAAAAACTTAAAGCAAGATTTTTTGATGCAAAACAAATTTTATCGATGCAGTGCTATATCATATGTAAAGCAGCTTAAACCTATAATTCTCTCCTATATTTTTCTCTAATATTACTGTTTCATATGCCTGGATAAATAAGACTATGCACAAGAAGGTACAGTTTCAGCTTCAAGCCAAGCTTCTATGCTGCAGAACTTACATTATTAGATGCACAGAATTGAACTGGCAATGAAGGCAAATCCTTGTGAACGGGGGCACCCTTTATCATCTTCGCTTCACAGTTTCCACCCGATCCGGGTGGGGCTTGGATTTTCCCATCAATTGACAATTCTGGGAAGCCCCAATCTTTAGTTGGGTTGGAGGAATCATAAGTTGACAAGGAGGCCAAGTATTTTGCACTAGGACTCCTCAACTTATACACCTGCCCTGAAAAAAGCAAATTTAAGTCATATCAATTATAGTCATTAACACCAAATTAGGGGAGAGAAGTGAAACAGTGCAAATTGAGAAAAATCAAAATGACTTAAAATTTAAAAATAGAAGTGACAGTAGAACATGTTAGGGGGGAAAAAATTATTATATCAAAAGCACTCAAAAACGCAACCAGATTCTTGTCTAAAAAGCTTCAAAGAGATTAGCAGGGATCCAAAATTTCCCCAAAAGAATCTATTTGGTGCAACACCAAGATGGATGATTAAATTTTTTACCATTTTGCTTCACAATGTAATTCCAGCAGAGAATCCTATGTAGTTCAGGAGTATTATCTTTTAGAATCAGAAGATCTAAATTCTATGACCTTGATTTTTGGCACACCATGTGATAGCAACAAAATGATGGGTCTTCACCAAAAATGATGTTTGATTTAAGGAACTCAATTCAGTTGACATTTACTGGATAATTCTTTAATCCTTTATAGTTCCATTTGGTTGTAACAAGGGAAAGAAATAATTGATATATTGCACACCAATAATCACAAAGAAACAGTTGTCAGCATATTTTGCCCACAACAAAATGGACCATTTAGAAAAAATAGAAAAAATCACCTTGAATTAAGTGCATAACCATCAACTTTGTTGTCAAATGAAATAGAGGCAAATAGCAAACCTGACGTAACTCGTACCAGGTCAAGATGCACTTCACATATTGGAGCAGTTTTCAGCAGACCACCACCCGAAGGCATTGAGGGGTGAAGCCTAGCGGATTGTCTCACCAATCGGCCTACCAGCCTGGCAACCTGATTTTTTCCATCCTTTCTTGTTCTTGTGACAATTGACCAATCCCATAAATCTATCACTTTGAAATCTGGGACTGACTCTTCACCAGAACGAATGACTTGACCATACTGAGCACGCCAGTTTTCTTCATCCCAAGAAGCACCTGTGGGGTGGGGAGAAGCTAAGACACATCAACTCAAACACTGTGCAACTACTATGTTAACTACATTCAACAGATGCTAACTATACACTTGAGAAAAGAAGGAAAAAAAAAAAAAACAGACACAAGGGTGGCAACAAGAAAAAAATGAAACAAAAACAAGATTGTAAACCGTGATAGGTTCATAAAGCAAAGCAAAGGGTCCTTATTCCCTATAAGTTTCTTATCAATACAATTCTGAAGTATGTAGCTCTTTAAAAGGAGAATTGGGCAGTAGGGTGGAGAGTTGAGGGTGAGTAGGCTGGTCATGGAGCCCTCTGGAATGTATGGTGGTCGCTGAGATGGTGCTATGGAGATGGTTTAGCTGAGAAAGGAGTTGGTCTTAGAGAGAGAGAGAGAGAGAGAGCAGTAGTGGAAGTCTGGAGGCAATGAACCAGGTCCTCCAATCTACCTACAGAGGGGTTAGGCTATGAAGCTGGCTCAACCTAAATGTGCAGAAGGCACAAAGACGAGCAGGTAAAGGGACAAGTGGCTACCTCTGATTGGCCTGGCAACTTATTAGTTGAAAGCTAAAGGAGCTGTGCTACTCATGGATGATGTCAGGAGACATATCATCATAGTGCATGTTTACATGTACAAGCCAAGAGACAGTAAGACAACTGTGAACCCAAATCAGTGAACTATAATATGATATCATATTAAAGAGTAATATCTAAGTGATATAGACCTTCATCTGAGATACTTTCACTTGAATCATTTACTCCATGATCTTCATCTGGTATCCATTCACCTTCTTCTAATTCACGAGTATCATTGTTTCCTACACGTTGACAGAACAGACATTTAAGTTCTCTCCAAATGTAGTAGTCTCTACCCAAATCATACATAAATATGTTGACAAACCTTCAACTGACAGACCTAAGTTATCCCTTTGATCAGTTTCCATGGGCATCATCACATCATGAACAACATCAGTTGCTTGGTTGGAATAACCCGATAAATAAAGATCAATAAGTGTATCTTCTAACCTGACAAAAATTATTTATATTTGTTAGGACAGGATATTTGAAGCAACTCAAGGGTCAAAACTGAAGAGAACGAACAGGTAAAGTAGCATACCATTCTGATGGTGGAGGTGGACATTCAGACTCAGTCATTTGACTGCTGTTGCACTCAATGCAGACTGTTAAAAATGCAGCATAAATAGGTTAATTAACAAAAATATCAGCTGATCAGGCCACTGCGTTAAGGCCCCAAAACAATGCATGTACAAGCGTTTAAATACACACACACACACACATATATATATGATTATCATATTATAGGATACCCCAATGATTATAGCTATAAATCTGCCATTTTATGATATTATCGACAGGATACACAATTCTACGAAACAGAATGCAGTGGTAACAGTAGATGTGGTGTTAACAGTAGGTGGTGACAAGTAGCAGCAGCCTTACAGGGCAGTGATGGCAATGATGCAATGTGGCAGAACACAAAGTAAGAACTGCATGCACAATACCTGTATGAAAAGTAAACCAAAAAGTAGATTTCAATCAGCCACCTATCAACTTCTAAAGATTTTATATTTTCTGTCTCAAAGCTGTAGATGAAATGGACAGTCAATATGTTGTCTGCTCTGGTTGAGAAATTTCAAGCTTCAAGCACTATCTTGTAGACACCCCATTTTGATTGGCTATAATACTTAGGTATGACGCCAAATCACCAGCCTATGATTACATTTTTGTTTAGTTGTTGCGGTTGCGCAAAGGTGATTGGATGATGGTAATAGGTAGGATTTGGAAAGTCCCCAAAGACCCTTATTTTTTTTAATTAATGTGGGAATTTTCCTTTAGAAATTATGGACCTATTTTCAAACATATGGAACTTTCGCTTTTCAAAAGTTAAGTAAATTCAATCTCTTTGGATAAATCCTTGGGTGGACTCACTAGGGGGTTGCCACTCAAATCCTAAGATGTTATTGCTTAAGGTTGAATTCACCTTTTAAAGCATATGTGTGATTCCTCTAGGGATGAGATTCTATCCCACTATCTAGATCAAATCATCTTTATTTTATGTGATAAATTGTCATTCACACATTAAGGCCAAATAAATCTAATGAAACAAACTAACAATGTTGAGTAGAGGCCGACCTTATGGCCGGATAAGATGGGTGCCTCACACCTGACTTTGTATCCTAGCCAAACTTTACAAATCCCATCAAGTCAAGCCCACCATAGCACACGTTTAAAGTGTGACCCAAGGTGTAGCCTCTATGGAGTTGGCAAACTTATTCTAGAAGAAATGGTGATTTCTCACATGGTTATCAACTTGGACGTGGCAATACTATGATTGTATACTCATAGCAATAAATGTGTCCTATCTTACCTGTAGGGGGATCATCGGCAACAGTTCCTAGTTTATCTGCTTCAGATTCACCTGTTTGAAATAATGAGTAATCCACATCTTTATGAGAATGTACATGTGCATCAGGGTCATCTTGAATGGAATTATTAGGAATGCTGTTTACACACTGATACGTTTCAGATAGATCACCCTGAAATGATGTAACAAAAGAACTTAAAATAACAAACTTAAATAATGAAAAGTCAACAGCATCAGATAACAGTGCGTCAATTGTAACCACATTGTCTGAAATACAGTCAAAATAAGGCAATGATACCTGGTCAGACCCCAACAGCACATAGTTCTCGTTTTCAAATTTGTAATAGAGACCGTCTCTACTACTGTAATACCAGCCCGCAACGGGATCATGATAAAATCCACTACTGCAGCATATTCAGACAGAATAATGTCATGAAATTATTAATAACAAAATTACAATAAATATGTAATAAGCTGAGTGAGGTGCTAGTCAACTTAGGTGGTGAAATCTTTTGGTATTGTTACAATGAATTGGGCTTTAATTTCACTGGCATCCAGGTAAGGGGAAGAAGTTACCCTGATGTGTAGCCAAGTACATGTACATGTACATGTACATATAAACCATACACATAAGTAGCACTGCTTCGTGCAATCACAAAAGCTCGGGATGCCAAGCTTGAGAAACACAAGTTCAAGTATGAGAGCAACCACATTGTGCAAATGATGCCATAGGTTAGGTCTATCTCCAGTCTTATCCCTCATAGAACTTTTGATTAATGGGGACCAACACTAGGTAATGTAAAATATGTTATACACAAAGCAACCCAAGTAGTATGAGATTGAAATTTCTCATCATACTAGATACATAACATGGAAAGTAAAAACTAGATTAGTTTTTTAAGGTTCACACACCGCTTAGCTACTCCAAAAAAAAGAAAAAAAAAAAAGGGCAATGCATTTAAAAGATTATTCAGAGAGGATTGAGACCCTCATTTTGAGACTTGTAGACAATGTGAAAACATAAGCCTGCTGAATTTACTCATAGAATTCATTTTCTTACGTCATTTGACAGTTTGACTACTCCAATAACAAATGGTATCTATGAATTACTTATAGTGTAAGTTGTGTTACATGGACTCTTCTATTTCCCCCATAATACCCGTGTCCATTGGATATGACATGGGTAAGGGTGTGGCTAAGAAGCACGGATAGAGATACGAATGCGGATATGGATGCGGATACGGACATAGACACAGGCACGGATGCGGATGTGGATTTGAGACATGGCAATTTTAAAAAAATAGGAACACAGACACGATAGAGACACGGCAATAAAATATGTTTTCATATATTTTTATTTGATATTTAGATTAATATTACATCTACAAACAATTATTATCAAAAACTAACTCTAATTCTATTTTATTTTTTAAAAAAAACATTTTTAAATTAATACTTACAATTTATATCTTTTTTTTATGAATAATTTATTAAGTATTTAAATCTAAGGAAAAAAAAAAAAAAAAACATTCAACATTTATCAAAAACACTAAATAAAATGGGAGAAAAGACAGCTTGGCATGTCCCTAGTGTGTCCCCGAAATGTCCTGGTGTGTCCCTTGAAAATAAATTAATTAAATAAAGGGACATGCCATGTGGTGTGTCCCATACGTATTCCCGAGGTGTCCACGAAGTGTCCGTGTGTCCGACACAGATACAGCACTTATTTTGAAGTGTCGGTGCTTCATAGGGGTGTGAGATATGTGTCCGACACTTGTACCTAATTTAGACACTTTGATCTTTTAATTTGTTACAATATATGAGACGAAGAAACTCACATTTGCTAATAAAGCAATATTTTTAGTCTCTCAAATTAATTAGATATAGAAATTTTATATTTTTTCTTGAATCCTAACATCAAGTATATTTTTATATAATTTACAACATTTCATCTAAAAATATTATATAATATGCAATATATATGTGTATATGACGTGTCTCCGTACCCATATCCAATTTTGAATACGTATCTCAAGATCCTAAGATTTAAATTTATGAAGGTCTAACGCTTGGATACACACCCACACCGGACACTCGTACTCAAGTCCATGTAGCATAGCCATTAAGTAAACTGCAAACAAAATGCAAGAGTTCATTGGAGGTACCCATCCCCCTAAAGTGCTTGCTTTGATTGCACATCTAGGACCAAGCTGTTCTTTATTTTTCTATGAATTTCTTGACAACCCCCATGTATGATGCCCATCAGAGGCAGAAAATTCAATTAGTACCTCCATATTTCATAGTATGTATAAAATGCATAATGAGGTGAACCTATAATTTTATGAAAATCACTTACTAATATCCTCTATATCATAAACATTTCTCATTGTATAATGAGATGATCAAATTCTACTTAATAGCATCATCGAGTCAATTTAATTTATACAAGAGATCCATATCACTTCTTTATCTTTTTTAAAATTTTAAAAATCAAAGCAATATGTATGCTTTTTATTTACTAGATTAGGTCAACTAATGGTGGTATAATCGATTATAGCTCAAAATTTTAGAAAAGAATGAAAAAATGACTTGTTAGATTTATTTAATTTTCTCCTTCTGTAATATTATTTTCACAACGCTTATGTAAGAAATTATCTTCGATTATTCATGTTCCAAAACTAACTCAGTGTTTTTTATTTTATTTTATGCACACACATAGTAACCCCCTATATTCGGTTTGTAAAAAGAGGTTTCAGGCTCGATTCTCACACTGTTTAATTAGAACCCTCCGACTTCAAACCTATAAGGGCATACAGAGCTTTAAAATAAGGAATTGTTTTCGAATACACATTACAATCCAACCTTTTTGAGCATGAACAATGGCAGCTCAAATCTTTTCGATTGATTAGTGACTCTACACTTGTCATTGTAGCTTCTTCACAACCACAAAGCATTGAAAAGCTCATGGATACATATATTACGAATCGATTTTGTTGTTTAGCGAATCATCATAGAACAATTAGGAATAATAAATAACGAAAAACATGAGGGGGTAACGTGAATTATGCTAAGGAAATTAGGGATTGTAAAAACCCTAATTTGTGTAAACAAAAGAGGAAAATTAGAATGTAAGTATTGAAGTGTATTGATATTGAATTAGAAAGACAAACCTGGCATCGTAGAATAGCTGAGATTTGTCATCCCATTGAAAGGAGCTTCCATTTCTCTGCGATTCCTCAGAATCGGCTTCACTTGTTCCGGCCATTTCACTCATCCACCCTCTGTGTACGTATGTAGTACGTCTGCCATATATTTTTATATATTTTTAATTCCTTGAAAATTTAAAAAGTATATTTATATATATATATACATTAGTGTATATATATATATATATATATTTAAATTACATATACATTCATCCATAAATTTAGAGTGCAAATTTTAGTTTGCCCCCATGGTTCAACTCAAGCTTCGTGAACTTTAATGGCCAACAGTAAAACCAATACACAGAGTGCTACACTTAGCATATGGTTAGCTCATAGATTGGTTGTCCAAATCTAGAACTTTTTTGATGCTTGTATATGTCTTTTCTCAATTATTTTGCTGGATTTTTGATCAATTGAGTGGTTGGGTCAGTAGGACATTGGTTAAAGTTTGTAATAAATTTTTGGTTTGCTATATATGATATCTAAACGAGCCGAGCTTATGCGAGCTCGAGCTCGGCTCGTTTATTTAAATGAGCCTAATATTCGAGCTCGAGCTCGACTCGTTTACTAAACGAGCCGAGCCGAACTTGTTCATGAACAGCTCGGTTCATTTGCAGCCCTAGGTATAAATAATGATACTGAAAAAAAATATATTGAAATATTTTTCTTCTTAGAGAACTTGTAATAATTTTGCTTGTATTACACGCTTTACAAAACTCAAATAAAATAACAACTCACCCCAACCTAAATATAAATTAAGAAACAAAAGCCAAACATTCCTTGAGTGAGAAAGATGCAGTTATGATGGCATGACTTTAATAAATTTGAGAACTAAAAGCCAAACACAATCTTACTTATGAAGATGGCGGTTCACTCTTTAGGAACTCATTCTGTTTGAGCATTCATGAAAATGAGGTCTGATACAACTATTCTTATATTGTTGGTATAGTAAAAATGTGTAAGCATTCAACAAAAAAAAGAAAAGAAACTGAAAAATGTCTAAGTTAGATGTTGCAAACATTCTATCATTATATCATAGACAAACTAGTTTTCTAACACATTGGTTAAATCATACCTACTGTTTTCTAATCATTATACTAACCTAACACATTGGTTAAATCATACCTACTGTTTTCAACGTGTTTGATGGAGGTTAGTTTTGAAATTCAAACCCCAATTGCAACACTAATTAATTCAAAAACAAACATAGCTATCAGCCATACCTACTATAATTAACAGTCGAGTTCAAAGGGTTGGGAAGGAGAAGAGGAGAGAAACACGTAATCAACATAATCAACAACCCCAATTTCTGAGAATCACAACTGAACAAATAATGAAAAATACAATTGAAAATTCACAACAACCATTGAATCAAGATGGTACAAAGAAAGCTACCAAACATTTGGGATACAATGGGAAGCTTTTCCCTCATAGCAAAATTAAGAAAGTTCATCAGCAATTAACAAAATAATATGCAAAAAACTTTGAAAAACAAACAATTAGTCACAAATTCAGCTCATTTCAGTATATACTCAGAAAGCATACTAAAGCAGAAGCACCACAATCTTCATTCAAATAGAACAATTTTTATAAATTCAATCATCATAACATAAATCAATCAAACTCAAATGAATTCACACACATATGTGTAGACACATTAAAAAAACACTACAGATAGTTCAGTAAAAGTAAATCAAAGCCCCTCGCATTAAAAAATTAATAAATAAAAAAATAAAAAAACCTTTTTTTTTTCTTTCCCCTTTTGGGAAATCCAAATGGCCAGAAACTGAAGAACAAACCGAGTGCAAATCAATCAATCAAACCAAATTAAACTCAAAAGTTCCAACAAAACCCATGTTGAGAAGAAGTCATATGAAATTGTGGTTTAGAAGATAGATATAAAATGGGTACTTGGAATGGATGCATTTGATGGAGAAATCAAAAATCGAAATAAAACGCTTTACCTTAAATTCTATATCTATATCTCTCTATCTGTTTGCTTAAACAGGAAGCGAAGAAAAAGCTAACAGAAAATGAGAGACTATGAAGATAAACAAAACAAACCCACTTTTTTTTTTTTTTTGCTTTCACTTTGTATATCTTTTTAGTTTAGAGAGATTGTGCAAGCAACATCTTTAACATCTTTGCAGTGTTTTGGGGTGTTACAAAGCATGAGATGAGGTTATTGAGATTAATTCAGATAAGTAAGTATAAAAATAAATAATAAAGAAATTAATATTGAATTGCAAAGAAATTGTGAAATTGCATTATGGAAAATACAATTGTGGTGCTTTGGTGTTTCATAAAGCTAAAGTTTTGTCAACATTTGGGGTAAGCAGTTCAGATTATTCAGAATTAGATTCCTTTATTTTTGTATCATTTTCTGAGCAACCAAACAAACCACTAAGAAGTCAGGCAGTGACTTGAAGAAAAAACAAAAAAGGTTTCTAACAAATTGCTATCAAAATGGTAGGTAAACCTAAACCCAGAAGAGGTGTTCAAATGTTTTTTTTTTTTTTTCACACCTTTTGTGGATAACAAAACAGAGCAAAAAGAGAAGGAAAAAGAAATCACCTTGGTGAGAATCATTTAGTTCCCGCTCTAGAGTCGAAAATTTCTGTTTGGTAACTGGTAAAAACAATGCGGTCAACAAAGAAAGATGAGCGAGCAATTTCAGCTAAATCAAAAAACTGCAATAAGAGGAAACATGTGGCTAGCAAATAGATAAATAAAGCAAAAAAAGGAACTTAAACTAAAAAATTTAAGGAAAGAAGAATTCAAGCACATAAAGAAATCAATATGTTTGCAACATTCATAGGAAAATATTACTTCACAAGACAATAAAGAAACTGCAATGTTAGCAAACAGATAAATAAAGCAAAAAAAGGAACTTCAAGATGAAGAAACTGCAATGCCTTTATAATTAGGCTCTTGCTCTCAACATTATCATACCAAAAGGTTAAGGAAGAAACTGCAATGCCTTTAATAGGGGAGAAAAAAAAAATTACAACAGGATAATGGCAATTTGTGAGAAAAACATAAAGGGAAAAAAAAAAGGCATTGCAATGTTAGCAAACAAATAGATAAAGCAAAAAAAGGAACTTCAAGATGAAGAAACTGTAATGCCTTTATAATTAGGCGCGTGCTCTCAACATCATCATACCAAAAGATTAAGGAAGAAATTGTAATGCCTTTAATTGAAAAAAAATTAACTGAAAAAAAAATTGCAACAGGAACCACTGCAATCAGATTTGATGCTCAAAAGCAACACTATAAAATGATCATTCTATTTAATCAAAAACATAATCATTATACTATTTACCCCAATCTATCAAAAACAGAATCATTATACTATTTTTTGAATAAGAACATCTATACCAAGAAAAAGGCAAACAACCATTGTTCAGCTTTGGTGACCCACCATGAAACAAACTCAAAAACATCACCAGCCAAGTGATAATTATATTTTGATAACCACCATTAAGAAATCATTATACTATTTACCCTAATCTATCAAAAACAGAATCATTATACTATTTTTTGAATCAAAACATCTATACCAAGAAAAATGACATAGGCAAACAACTATTGTTGAGCTTTGGTGACCCACCATGAAACAAAATCAAAAACATCTATCTAAGTTCACAGAATTTTTGGTCTTAGATAGAGAGATACACTTTTGGATTTCAACTAAAATGTATTAGATTGATTCAAAAAATTGGAGTCCAACCTAAATGACCCGTAAACAAAACCCTAAAATAATTCTGATGCGAGTGAAACACAGTATACCAAAAACTGAAACAATTTCGAAGTGGGGAAAAAGACGGCAACAATTAGCAATCTTACCTTGCGAGTCGAGTTTTAAAGCAACGAAAGGGAGGGTTGCGAGTGCGAGTTCGATTATCAGAACCTTGAAGCCACGGAAACAATTGCGAGCCGAGTTCAAGAGGCAGAAATTGAGGAGTGGAGAGCAGCATCGGGAGTGAGAGAAGAGAAAGGGTTCGATTATCAGAACCTTGAAGCCACAAAAACAATTAAAAAATAACCCGACAGAGAGAGAATTGGACAGATAAAAATTGAGGACTGAAACATACCTTGCGAGCCAAGTTCAAGAGGCAAAAATCAAGGACTGGAGAGCAGCGTCGGGAGCGAGTGAAGAGGGAGGGTAGGAAAGAAAAAGAACATAGAGAGAGGGGGGAAGAGAGAGAGAGATAAAGAAAGAATGAAGAGGAGTGAGAATAGAGAGAGAGAAATAGATAAAGAGGGAATGAAGAGGAGACGTAGGTAGGTGGAAGGCTGAGGGAGAGATATGTTTGGGCGGGAAAAAGTTGATCTTAACCGTTAGATATTGATTAGGAATCATCTCAGTTATTCAAATGAAATGTATCTCTGATACATTCTGATACATTTTCAAAACCGTTCTACTTTATTATATAGATATATATATATATATTAAAAAGTATATTTATATTTTATTTTTTTATTTTTTATTATAAAAAGTTAAAAAGTATATATATTTAAATCATTTCAAACAACTTCTTATTTACAATTAGTATTTCTTCCATGTCAAAATATTAGTCCATTATTCTATTTTCAGTATCTAAGATTATTAGTTTATTTTCAAAAATTAAGGATTAAAATAATATGAATTTCTTATTTCGTCATTCTCTTAAATTCATTAACAATACAAATATTCTCCAAAAAAAAAAAAAAAAAAAATCCTATCAAAGGATAATTTTAGAAAGTTAATAGTTTTAAAATATAATAATTGTACTACTAAAAAAAGTTAGATTACATGTATAGCGGACATTCTATCCAATGAAATTAAAAAAAAATTTAATATTAAGAAGGGTTGAGATCATAATTTCAAGTATGAAAGAAAAAATAAAATGAATACATAATAAATTATTATCTAACTAATTTAATTGAATAACTAATCTTACGCTAATTTAATCAAATAGAACTTATATTTCTATTATGGGTAAATTACACTAACCTCCTATGAAGTTTAGGATTTGTTTTAAAATATGGATTTGAGTAGAGATTTAAAAAGAAAAAGAGAAAAAGTAAGAGAAATATTAATGAAATATAACTATATTTTATTTACATTTCACATATTTTTCCCTTTGCATTTCTAAATCTCTATCCAAATAATGCTCCAAACATAGCTTTGAAGAAGTTGGGGTATATCTTCTTATTGGAATTTGAGACCTAATTGGTTTGTTAAAGAATTTTAATTTGATTTGATTTAGGTATAATATATTTTAATATATTATATCTAATTTGTGGAGATCTAATTCAATTTGGTAACAAATATAATTTTGATAAAACAAAACTAAGATTTAACAATATATAAATATTGTTTGTGTTCTGAGAGTGGTGCAGCTACAACGTTGTTAGCTTTCGGTGGTGTGAGATTGAAAAATCAATTCGTGAAGCTTCAACAGTGGGTGAAGGAAAAACACGTTCTCTGTTTTTTTTTGGAAGATTTGATTGTCCAATCAATCTGTGGACGTCTTTGTGCTTGAGTGAGAATTTTGTCTCACGTGGTATGATTTAAAGGTTGATTTGAGTTATTATTTTGGATTTCCTTTAATTTTGATTTTTGAAGATTTTTGTTCATCTATTTGGTGAGATATTTCCTCTTATTTATTTGTGATTATTTAGAATTCACCTAAGGGTGGTTTGTGAGACTATTTGTGTCTCGTTTGGAAACTTATTTGATTGATAGTGGAATCGGATTTCGATCCCGTGGACGTACCTCACATTGAGGGAACCATGTAAAATTCTCGTGTTGTTTTTTATTTAATTTTTCTGTATTAGTTTTTATTCTCATTGATTGATTTACTTGTGGGGAATCACATATTTTCCCTAACAGAAGAAAATATTAGAAGTCCTACAAGTTTGGCATAATTACATTGAGCTCCTATAAAATTTTAATTTATATAATATTCGGTCCCATTTTTATCTAAAACTAATTAGTTGTATCAATGAAAAAATTATGTTATTATCTTTTTTTATATTGAAATGTGCATTTCATCTTGTGTATCTTTGATATATGTTTGTTTATATGGCAGATTTGTTAGGATCAAAGACACCCAGAGAATTATCTCACACACACAGAGAACACAATATTTACGTGGTTCGGCCCAATGCCTACATCCACGGACAGAAATGAGAATTATCACTAAAATGGAGCAAAAATACAATTACAGAGGAGGAGATGAAACTCACTCAACTCACAGCTCTCACTCTCCAATTTCTGATAATACAAACCTCTCCTCACTCATCTCAATTTATAACCAAGAGAGGAGGAGTAGGTGAAGTGCTAGCCATAATTGGCCAATGTAGTGCCACCCTCACTATCTTCCTTTAGTGAGTTGGTGTAGCCCTCCACCACCTTCTTTTACAACATGGTGCTACCTACACTATGTGAATGGTGGGCTCATTACCATGTGGGTAGTGGATGGAGCCAACAAGATTCAGATCAGATCCAAGTAAAAAAAAAATATGGCAAAAAAAATATGAGTTCATCTTCATATCCAAACCCAATTAAAAAATATATATATGTTTGTTTATATGGCAGATTCAGATCAGATCCAAGTAAAAAAAAAAATATGGCAAAAAAAATCTGAGTTCATCTTCATATCCAAACCCAAGTAAAAAAAAAATATGTTTGTTTATAAGGCAGATTCAGATCAGAATATGGCAGATTCAGATCTGATCCAAACCCAAGTAAAAAATAAATAAATATACAAAAAACATCATCTTCTTCAGATCAGATTTTTGGTAATAGGAATGTTTGGATCATCTTCTTGAAATTCTTTAGAAGATGATCCCGTGCATACCAAATTCTTGAAATTCTTGAAATTCTTCTTCAGATCAGATTTTTTATCCCGTGAAGAAGAAATTCTTCAGATTCTTATCCCGTGAAGAAATTCCTTTTTTATCCCGTGAAGAAGAAAATGATCCAAACAATTCTGAAAAATTCTTGAAATTCTTCTTCTTCAGATCAAGAAAAATTTTGGACCATCTTCAGATCAGATCATCTTCTTGAAGTTCTTCTTCTCCTCCTCTCTTCCTCTTCTTTCTCTCTTCCTCTTTTCTCCTTCTCTCTCTCTTTTCTGTCCGTATTCTGATTCAAAAAGCAAGAAGAAGAAAAAAAAAAAACCGACATCGTTTTGGGTTTCGAGCCGAATTCGGCCCGAATTCGAGCTACGGATCATTTTTCATATAAGAAAATGCCTTGTAACTCGATTTTTAAGGCTCGAGTTTGGCTCGACAGCGTTTTGGGCTGTCTTTTTTTTTTTCTTTTTCTTCTTTATTTCTTTCCCCTCCATTCGAACACAGAGACCGAACATAGAGACGAAGAGGAAAGAGAAGAAGGTCGCCCAACTCGTCGCCCAGCCCGTCGCCGCCGATCGCCCAGCCCGTCGCCCAGCTCCGATCGTCGCAGCAACCTCCTCCTCCTCCTTCCTCCTTCTCTTCCTCCTCCTTCCTCCTCCGCCCCGCCTCCGCCTCCTCTTCCCCCTCTGAATATGCCCCCTCCAGTCCTCCTCCTTCCTCCTCCTTCTCCTCCTCCTCCCTCTCTTCTCCTTCTCTTCTCCACCCTTCTTCGAGCCACAGATTCGAGCTACGAATCGGAACCGTTTCATATAAATATTGTTTGTGTTCCGAGAGTGGTGTAGCTACAACGTTGTTTGCTTTCGGTGGTTTGAGATTGAAAAATCAATTCGTGAAGCTTCAACAGTGGGTGAAGGAAAAACAGGTTCTTTGTTTTTTTGAAGATTTGATTGTCCAATCAATCTGTGGACGTCTTTGTGCTTGAGTGAGAATTTTGTCTCACGTGGTATGATTTAAAAGTTGATTTGGGTTATTATTTTAAGTCTTTTTCAATTCTAGTTTTTGAAGATTTTTATTCATCTATTTAATGAGGTCTTTCCTCTTGTTTTTTGTGATTATTTAGAATTCACCTAAGGGTGGTTTGTGAGACTATTTGTGTCTCGTTTGAAAACTTATTTGGTTGATAGTGGAATCGGATTTCGATCCCGTGGACGTATCTCACATTGAGGGAACCACGTAAAATTCTCGTGTTGCTTTTGATTTAATTTTTCTGCATTAGTTTTTATTCCCATTGATTGATTTACTTGTGGGAAATCACATATAATTTTTCTGCATTAGTTTTTATTCCCATTGAGGAATCACATATTTTCCCTAACAGAAGAAAATATTAGAAGTCCTACAAGTTTGGCATAATTACATTGAGCTCCTATAAAATTTTAATTTATATAATATTCGGTCCCATTTTTATCTAAAACTAATTAGTTGTATCAATGAAAAAATTATGTTATTATCTTTTTTTATATTGAAATGTGCATTTCATCTTGTGTATCTTTGTGGCCTTTTATCATATGCTGTAGTTTTGGTATCTTTAACCTTGCTAACCTCTTGTGCCTTTTTAATCAAAATTAAAAGAAGAGAAAAAACTGGAGGCATCTCTCTTTAAGCCTCCCTCCCTAAGATTTCTGCTGGGTGTGGAAAGGGGTTTTAGCCATCGGCCTCCTTGCTCCTCCGTTCACCAATTTTTCTCATTTTCTTTGTCTTTTTGCTTAATAATATTTGAAATTTGTCCTTCAAACCTTTTTTGGCACCGCCACCACCATACTACCACTAGATCTGTCACATTTTCATCTCCATGGATCTGCCCTTACTAGATTTGCCTTTGGCTATCGGTATTGGCGTCATCTTTTCTTCTTTCCAATCTTCCAAATTTGATTTTTGGCTTATGTCCAAACTTTCAGTCTTACGTCCAAAACTTTAAGATTTGATTTCAGATCTTCTCACAACACAAATACCTATGCTATTTAACTCATTCGTTTTATGTTAGGTGGTCACCTCAACCTCAATGTTCCATCTTGGCCAGTGGAGATGGGATCTTCAGATTTCAAGTTGAAGGTTGTGGTATAATCGAGTTTTGGATGCGTTTAGCTACTTGGATCTGGCTACTTTTGGTTTGCTTTCTTTATTTTTTTTAATTATTATTTGTTGTAATAATCCTCCCTATCTAGAGGTTATGTCTTTCCTTGGTGAGGGTTTTTTTTCTTATTCTTTATGGAGGCTATGATTCTTTCTCCTATGAAAGTTTGTTATATCTTTATGATATCTTTTGTTGGTGTTATACGAGATTGAACCCATTTTTTTATCAGTTTTGTAATGAAGATTTTCTTCCTGATCTAAAAAAAAACCTTATTAAAAGGAAAGTTGGTGTAATTATGTCAAAAATATGGGGACTTGTATATTTTTTTCAAACCTCATGGAAGGTTAGTGAAATTTACCCTTCTACTATTATTTTTGTAAATTTTTTTTTAGGAAAATTACACTGATCTCCCATAATATTTAGAAAAAATACAATAAGCCTCACAAGTTTAGCATAATTACATTAAACTCTCTTAAAGTTTTAATTCATATAACACTTGACTCACTTCTTATGAATGAAAAAATGATGTTTGTTATCTCATTTACATTGAAATGTATATTTTACCTCATGTGACTTTGTTTTAATATTTTAATTTTACCAAAATGAGGTCAGTATAATTATGTCAAAACTATAGGACTTGTTATATTTTCTCCGAACCTCAAGGGATGTCAATATAATTTACCTTCTTTTTTCTATGATTTTTTTTTCATTTTTTAAATTATTATTATTGCTTTTTACTTTTTAAATGTTCTTAATCTTGATCTACTTTAAACAAATATGAAAATGTATTTTTTGGGGGGTATTTTTTCATATTTAGCGAATTTTTTGCAAATATTTTGATTAAATGAATAAAAAATTAAAATATTGATTAAAATATTTAAAAATTAATTAAAAAAACATGAAAAAAAAACTCGAAAATAGTTTTTGAGTTTAGTGATCTAAATAACTTCTCATGTGCATCAATTTTTTTTTTTTTTTTTGACATGACATCTCATCCTTGAAAAAATATTAAGGTTGTATTTGGATTTCGAATTTGAGTAGAGAATTAAAAATAAAAAGAAAATTTTTAAGTGAAATATAATTATATTTTACTTATATATATATATAAATTATTTTCAAATCTAAATCCATGATACAAACATAGGCTATGAGGAATGTGCTAAAAAATTTGAAGTGTTTAGGAATGAATTTTTAACTAAAATACGAGATGAAAAAATTGAAGCATTTAGAAAATATTTTTTGACTTGTTACAAAAAAAAATGTGCGAAAGTTAACTTTTTGGTATGACTTATTGATTTTTTTAACTATTTTAGTCACTTGTTAAAAATAAAACTAAATGCTTGAAATTTATATCATAAATTTTATCTAGAAAGACTAAAACATTATGTGTGATTTAGATTTGACTATGGTATGGTAGGGCTAATAATCAAAATAAATTTAAATTACACATTAATTTTTTTTGGGAGTAAATTATAAGGAGAAATTATGATTACATAACATTAATGTCAAGAATAAAGACAACAATAATACGATGGGAAATTTGGTCAAAATTTTTTCATAATAAAATTTTAATGTATTAAGGATAAGTACAAAAAAAAAAAAAAAATGTTTGGTAGCTCGTTTTGAGACATTCGAGCCATTCGGACCATGAAAATTCAAATTACCAAGCATTATTGCAAAAAAAATTCTTGAAAAGTCCAGTACTATTACCAAATATCCTTATTCATTAATTTAATATTTTAAACTTTAAAATGATATGACTTTTGATTTAAGTGTCAATTTTTAATAAAATTAGTATTATATTTTGGGTAAATTACAAATACACACCCTGAGGTTTGATTAAAATACAAATCGCCCCTGTGATTTTTGGAAATTACATTTCACCCCTGATATTTCTAATTTTATAACAAATCGCTCATGTTATTAATAAATTATCAAGTCAAATAACAGTTTTTAATAATGTTAGAAATATGTTTCAATTAATAATTTAGATAATTTTATTATTATATAGGAGAACAATTATGAATTTTATTTTTTTAGTTAATTTTGTTAAATAAAAAATTCTAAGAAGGGAGTATTTGTAATTTTTCAAATCATAGGGGCAATCTGTACTTTAAACAAATCTCATGAGTGTGTATTTGTAATTTATCTTTGTATTTTTAGAATTTTCTCATCAAGATCCATCTTATGAAATTCTTGAAAAATAAAAAAATTACTATCGAAATTAACGTAAATAGTAAAATTTGTATAACATAAAGACTTGGGGATGCTGTTGTGCCTTCAAGGCACAACAGCCTGCTGTGCCTCTTTGTGGGAGTTCGTTCCCAATATTTTTCGATAATCTGAACCATTTATATTGTAGAGTTCGTTGATAATATTTTGCATGTAAAAAATCAAATTAATCGGATATTTATAACCCCATGATTAGGTCTTAATTATTTTTAAAAATTTATGAAAGTTATGTTAATCGTTAATTTTTATAAAAATAAATGTGCTTTGGTTATAGAGCTGCAGATATTCAATCAACTTAATTTTTTGCATGGATGATCTACTCGACGAGCCCTATAATATGAACGGTTCAGATTATCCGAAGAAACTCAAGACAACACTCCACAAGAGAGCACAACAGCCTGCTGTACCCAAAGGCAAAGCAGAATCCTAGATCCAACAGAAGAAATAGTAACTCAAGAATATACTATCAGAGTAAAATTTTATTCAGTATGTTTGGTTTGAGTTTTTTGAATTATTTTTTTTGAAATTGAGTTTTTTTTTTCGTATTTTTTTTGTTTTTAGTGAATATTTTTAAAATTTTAAGCATTTTTTTTTACTTTTTTAAATGCATCTTACTTAGATGTATCTAAAAAAAATAAAATATTTGTGAAAAAATATTTTAAAAAATTAATAAATATATAAAATACGAAAAATGTACTATTTTTTATATTTTTGGTATTTAATATTTTTTTAAAGATTTTTTTTGGCAAAAAATTATAATTTTTAAATGTATTTATGTTAGATGTGTCTAAAAATTAAAAAAATTTCTTGAAATATTTAAAAAAATTAGTAAAAATAAAAAAATACAAAAAACAAAAAAGCAGAATTTTCTGAAAAGTGTTTTTAAAAAACTTAAACCAAACATTATTATTCTTAAACAGGATATAAAAAAAATAAAAATAAAAATAAAAAATAAATAAATTGAAAACCTTTGGGCTATGAATTTCCAACAAAAAAGGCACAATATCGACAGGCATGACTAACCCACTACCTCCAAATGCTTAACCAACTTGGATTCATCAACAATAACAATGAATTTCTTGCAACAATCCTCAATCATCTTCTCTCTCAACAACAACCCACCTCGTCCCTTTACCAAATTCATATAGGGATCGACCTCATCAACACCATCAATTGCCAGATCGAGAACAGGGTGAGAATTGAGGTCGGAGAGAGGAATTCCCAATGAGAGAGCTTGCTCGTGGGTCATATTCGAAGAGGGTATTCCAATAATGTCCTTGAGCTCGCATTGGCACAATAGTTCCTTGAATTTATCAATGGCGTGTTTGGCAATCATGTCGGACTTCACGAACTCGACGCCTTGTAGGCGGCAATTTTTTTTAACAGTAATGCTATGTAGCTCGAATCTGGCCTTTCCCGAATCCCCCCGAAATCAAAACGACGTCGTTTTGATTATTTATTTTTTTTTTTTTCAGAAGAAGAAAATCAAAAAAGAAGGAGGAAGAAGAAGAAGAAGAAGATGAGAGAGAGAGAGAGAGAGAGAGAGAGAGAGAAATTAATGAAAATCACTGGTGTAGACACAACAACATCTAAAATAAAGATAGGAGTGAGGGAGTTGGGATCTTTATTACATAACTAGCTTCAACTATCTATCTTTTATATTAAAGTTGGTATATTGAAATCTCCCAAACATTTATGACGTCATTCTGAAATCACACATATGTAATTTTGTATATCTCATTGTATATATGCACACGTTGGCCCACCCATTACTGATATTCAATACAGGTAGTTGTTAGAGAGCTTATGTGGTCATACATATATACCCCTCCATGCCAACTAGCTGCTCTTGAATTAATCAAACAAACTTTTTCAAAGATGATGATGATGATGACACGTGTACAACCACCTTACTCAGAATACTGTTTCAGTTCTCTTGAGGTTGTTGGGAACTTGCCACGTGGCACAAAGATCTTAGGTTTGGTTGGGAGGCCTAATAAAGAAAGACAAAGGGTGATAGGTTAGATTCATAACCAGGATCAGAGGGAAGTGTAGAATATATATCATTCAGCTGCCCTGCTTAATTACATTCCAAACATGGCCCAATATGGTGCTTCCAACTGCCTCAGTAAATGGGAAGGGGGTTTTAGCCATCTGCCTCCTTGCTCCTCCTTTCACCAATTTTTCTCATTTTCTTTGTCTTTTGGCTTAATAATATTTGAAACTTGTCCTTCAAACCTTTTTTGGCACCGCCACCACCATACTACCACTAGATCTGTCACATTTTCATCTCCATGGATCTGCCCTTACTAGATTTGCCTTTGGCTATCGGTATTGGCGTCATCTTTTCTTCTTTCCAATCTTCCAAATTTGATTTTTGGCTTATGTCCAAACTTTCAGTCTTACGTCCAAAACTTTAAGATTTGATTTCAGATCTTCTCACAACACAAATACCTATGCTATTTAACTCATTCGTTTTATGTTAGGTGGCCACCTCAACCTCAATATTCCATCTTGGCCAGTGGAGATGGGATCTTCATATTTCAAGTTGAAGGTTGCGGTATAATCAAGCTTTGGATGCGTTTAGCTACTTGGATCTGGCTACTTTTGGTTTGCTTTCTTTATTTTTTTTAATTATTATTTGTTGTAATAATCCTCCTTATCTGGAGGTTATGTCTTTCCTTGGTGAGGGTTTTTTTTCTTATTCTTTATGGAGGCTATGATTCTTTCTTCTATGAAAGTTTGTTATATCTTTATGATATCTTTTGTTGTTGTTATACGAGATTGATCCCATTTTTTTATCAATTTTATAATGAAGATTTTCTTCCTGATCTAAAAAAAAAACCTTATTAAAAGGAAAGTTGGTGTAATTATGTCAAAAATATGGGGACTTATATATTTTTTTCGAACCTCAAGGAAGGTTAGTGTAATTTACCCTTCTACTATTATTTTTGTAAATTTTTTTTTAGGAAAATTACACTGATCTCCCATAATATTTAGAAAAAATACAATAAGCCTCACAAGTTTAGCATAATTACATTAAACTCTCTTAAAGTTTTAATTCATATAACACTTGACTCACTTCTTATGAATGAAAAAATGATGTTTGTTATCTCATTTACATTGAAATGTATATTTTACCTCATGTGACTTTGTTTTAATATTTTAATTTTACCAAAATGAGGTCAGTATAATTATGTCAAAACTACAAGACTTGTTATATTTTCTCCGAACCTCAAGGGATGTCAATATAATTTACCTTCTTTTTTCTATGAATTTTTTTTCATTTTTTAAATTATTATTATTGCTTTTTACTTTTTAAATGTTCTTAATCTTGATCTACTTTAAACAAATATGAAAATGTATTTTTTGGGGGGTATTTTTTCATATTTAGCGAATTTTTTGCAAATATTTTGATTAAATGAATAAAAAATTAAAAATATTGATTAAAATATTTAAAAATTAATTAAAAAAACATGAAAAAAAAACTCGAAAATAGTTTTTGAGTTTAGTGATCTAAATAACTTCTCATGTGCATCAAATTTTTTTTTTTTTTGACATGACATCTCATCCTTGGAAAAATATTAAGGTTGTATTTGGATTTCGAATTTGAGTAGAGAATTAAAAATAAAAAGAAAATTTTTAAGTGAAATATAATTATATTTTACTTATATATATATATAAATTATTTTCAAATCTAAATCCATGATACAAACATAGGCTATGAGGAATGTGTTAAAAAATTTGAAGTGTTTGGGAATATATAAATTATTTTCAAATCTAAATCCATGATACAAACATAGGCTATGAGGAATGTGTTAAAAAATTTGAAGTGTTTGGGAATGAATTTTTAACTAAAATACGAGATGAAAAAAATGAAGCATTTAGAAAATATTTTTTGACTTGTTACAAAAAAAAATGTGCGAAAGTTAATTTTTTGGTATGACTTATTGATTTTTTTAACTATTTTAGTCACTTGTTAAAAATAAAACTAAATGCTTGAAATTTATATCATAAATTTTATCTAGAAAGACTAAAACATTATGTGTGATTTAGATTTGACTCTGGTATGGTAGGACTAATAATCAAAATAAATTTAAATTACACATTAATTTTTTTTGGGAGTAAATTATAAGTAGAAATTATGATTACATAACATTAATGTCAAGAATAAAGACAACAATAATACGATGGGAAATTTGGTCAAAACTTTTTCATAATAAAATTTTAATGTATTAAGGATGAGTACAAAAAAAAAGAAAAATGTTTGGTAGCTCGTTTTGAGACATTCGAGCCATTCGGACCATGAAAATTCAAATTACCAAGCATTATTGCAAAAAAAATTCTTGAAAAGTCCAGTACTAATACCAAATATCCTTATTCACTAATTTAATATTTTAAACTTTAAAATGATATGACTTTTGATTTAAGTGTCAATTTTTAATAAAATTAGTATTATATTTTGGGTAAACTACAAATACACACCCTGAGATTTGATTAAAATACAAATCGCCCCTGTGATTTTTGGAAATTACATTTCACCCATGAGATTTCTAATTTTATAACAAATCGCCAATGTTATTAATAAATCATCAAGTCAAATAACAGTTTTTAATGATGTTAATAAAAAAATAAAAAAATTACTATCGAAATTGACGTAAATAGTAAAATTTGTATAACATAAAGACTTGGGGATGCTGTTATGCCTTCAAGGCACAACAGCCTGTTATGCCTCTTTGTGGGAGTTCGTTCCTAATATTTTTCGATAATCTGAACCATTCATATTGTAGAGTTCGTCAATAATATTTTGCATGTAAAAAATTAAATTAATCGGATATTCATAACCCCATGATTAGGTCTTAATTATTTTTAAAAATTTATGAAAGTTATGTTAATCGTTAATTTTTATAAAAATAAATGTGCTTTGGTTATAGAGCTGCAGATATTCAATCAACTTCATTTTTTGTATGAATGATCTACTCGACGAGCCTTATAATATCAACGGTTCAGATTATCGAAAGAAACTCAAGACGACACTCCACAAGAGAGCACAACAGCCTGCTGTACCCAAAGGCAAAGTAGAATCCTAGATCCAACAGAAGAAATAGTAACTCAAGAATATACTATCAGAGTAAAATTTTATTCAGTATGTTTGGTTTGAGTTTTTTGAATTAATTTTTTTGAAATTGAGTTTTTTTTTTCGTATTTTTTTTATTTTTAGTGAATACTTTTAAAATTATAAGCATTTTTTTTACTTTTTTAGATGCATCTTACTTAAATGTATCTAAAAAAAATAAAATATTTGTGAAAAAATATTTTAAAAAATTAATAAATATATAAAAATACAAAAAATGTACTATTTTTTATATTTTTGGTATTTAATATTTTTTTAAAGATTTTTTTTGGCAAAAATTATAATTTTTAAGTGTATTTATGTTAGATGTGTCTAAAAATTAAAAAAATTTCTTAAAATATTAAAAAAATTCAGTAAAAATAAAAAAATACAGAAAACAAAAAAATAGAATTTTCTGAAAAGTGTTTTTAGAAAACTCAAACCAAACAAAGTGATTATTATTCTTAAACAGGATATAAAAAAAATAAAAAATAAATAAATTGAAACCTTTGGGCTATGAATTTCCAACAAAAAAGGCACAATATCGACAGGCATGACTAACCCACTACCTCCAAATGCTTAACCAACTTCGATTCATCAACAATAACAATGAATTTCTTGCAACAATCCTCAATCATCTTCTCTCTCAACAACAACCCACCTCGTCCCTTTACCAAATTCATATAGGGATCGACCTCATCAACACCATCAATTGCCAGATCGAGAACAGGGTGAGAATTGAGGTCGGAGAGAGGAATTCCCAATGAGAGAGCTTGCTCGTGGGTCATATTCGAAGAGGGTATTCCAATAATGTCCTTGAGCTCGCATTGGCACAATAGTTCCTTGAATTTATCAATGGCGTGTTTGGCAATCATGTCGGACTTCACGAACACGACGCCTTGTAGGCGGCAATTTTTTTTAACAGTAATGCTATGTAGCTCGAATCTGGCCTTTCCCGAATCCCCCCGAAATCAAAACGACGTCGTTTTGATTATTTATTTTTTTTTTTTTCAGAAGAAGAAAATCAAAAAAGAAGGAGGAAGAAGAAGAAGAAGAAGATGAGAGAGAGAGAGAGAGAGAGAGAGAGAGAGACCAAGACCAAGACCAACATCAACCCAGACCAACATCAACCATTCATCTTCATCATCAACATCATTATCAGATCCAAAAAAAAAACAGATCCAGAAAAAATAAAATAAAAAAAATTCAACCATTCATCTTCATCAACATCATCAACATCTTCATCAACATCATCAACAATTTTATTTTTTTCCCTTCATTTCAGATCCAGAAAAAAAAAAAAACAAAATCGGGTGAGCTGGGCTTTTGAAAAGTCCAGTACTAATACCAAATATCCTTATTCACTAATTTAATATTTTAAACTTTAAAATGATATGACCTCTCTTCTCTTTCTCTCTTTCTCTTTGTCTCCCTCTTCCTCTCTGCGTTTCAAACAAAGGAGGGAAGAAAAAAGAAAAAGAAAAAAAAGAAAAAAAAAGGAAACTGCCCAAAACGACGTCGTTTTGGGCAGTCGGGAGATTTGGGAAAGATAAATTGGAGGGGAAAATCATTTTCCTTTTTTTAAAGCCTTTGGGCTGTAAATTTCCTTTGGGCAAGATTGTAAAAAAAATAAAAAACAAAAAATAAAAAATAAAAATATAAAAAAAATTGAAAACACGTTTGTTTGTCCTTCGTGAAGTTGGCGCCTCCTATTGCGCGTTTCATGAGATAAAAATTTTAGGCTATCATTTTCATCAAAAAAGGGCTCAATAAGAGACTTTTAGTCAAATTTTCCTAATATAAACCATCAAAAGATCTCACATTAGTTTAGTGAGGTCTATTTGGTTGAATTAAGGAGAGATTATCAAATTAACATAATTGTTGACACCATATTATTATTTCAAACACGTGACACTCTCTTGATCAATTAGGAGTTAAGAGAAATTACAAAGTTAGGGGTTGTTTGGAATGTCCTAAATAAGTGCACTTTTTTTGTCTTTTTAAATTAAAAAGTTGAAAAAAAAAAAGATGGATGTTTGGGTTAATTTTTTGACTTTTTACAAAAAAATGTGTATTAAAAAATTGTATAAATAAGTATATAAGAGAAGTTTTAGTGAAGTAGATAGTACGGCCCGTACAGTTTGGGCAGAGTAGTGGGCTGTGTAGGAGATAGGAAATGGTTGCCTCCTTTTCGGGGCTTGAATTGGACGGTACTGTTCGGCCCGTGGGGGCCCACCACGGGTCTCGTTTTGCTAATCGAAACCGTTCAATGTGTAGAACTAGTCGAGTACTATATGCTTATAAAAAATCACGTTGATCTGATATCGATAGCTATCTGATCGTATTAGTTTTTTTGTCAATCGTTAAACTATAACACCATCCATTTTTCATACAAAACTGATTTGATCATATAGTTAGCGATATCCGATCAATGTGATTTTTTACAAACATATAGTACTCGACGAGTTCTACACATTGAACGGTTCAGATTATCAAAACAGGACCCGTGATGAGCCCCCACGAGCCGAATAGCACCGTGTTGTTTGTGCACCCCGCTTGTGCAATTTTTCCAAAAAAGTCAGCAAAGTCTGAAGGGAGACAGGCACCAATTGTAATAATTAAGTGTAAAATTAATTAATTTTTTTAATATTTTTTTGGGGTGAATAGTGATAACTTTTTAACTTTTTGAGTAATTTTTTTGACTTTTTTTCATGTATCCCAAACCAGGCCTTACATGCATGGTGGAACATGGAAGACAAGGTGGAAGAAGTTAAAGCACATGTGAAGAATATGATAAACAAAGTGACTTAGTGGAAGATATGGAGAGATATGTGATATTGTGGGAATAAAGGTAGAAGAGTGGAGGTAGAAGAGTGGGTAGTTTTAGGTACTTATTGGATAGTTATTATTGGAAGGTTTTTCCTATAAATAACCATTGATGGCTACATTTATAGGACCCAGGACTAGATCCAGAAACCAGTTTATCTACTTTATATTTTTCCTTCAAGTTATTTACATTTCAGTTCTTTACTTTCCTGCGTTGCATTTTAGTTACTTAGGAATAGTTCTAATTTAGTCTGTTCATTGCTGCAATTCCCTTCGAAACTATGGAAGTGTGAAGATACTACTGTAAACATTTGCTTACTTAATGAAATTCAAATTCTGACACTGTTCTCTCCCTATTTCTTTTACTTTTAATTAATGACTTCTGAATTTTCTCTTAAAACAAGCTACCAGTAAAAGTCCTCTTCATTGAGGCTAAGAGAACTTCGAAGCCATTGTCTAATTGATTGGTTGACATTTACTATTTCTTTAAGGACTTGTTAATCGTTGCTGGTATGCTCTAATTACATTTCTAACCTTCCAAACCCAAAAAAACCAACATATATTTTTAGCACGCCTAGTGGGATTATCATTATAATGGCTAGACGAAGACAACAAAGAGAAAATGAGCGCCCTAAAGAAGGCATAGAAGAAAAAATGACAAACGAATTGGATTTTGCCATTCAAATTTATCAATATGAAATATATTGGTGTGAAAGAAAAATTTTAGATCTTCAAGAAGAGATCCATTGTAACGCCCCACTTCCGGGTCGTTAAATACACTAAAATAGCCACAAAAAAAATATACAAGTTTTGCTCCCAAAAATAATAACTACAAAATTATCTCCAAATTGTACCGTATTCTCCAAAATATTCTACAGTACATTTATCTCCGAAATAAACAATATTACAACTATCTCCAAATTTAATAATTATAGTGGTGGGTCCCTAATCTCTGTATTAATAAATATTTCTAATCTCAATTTCGATCTCTGCTAAAATCTGCTCCGCACTTGAAAAATAAATTAATTCGGGAAAGTATACAATACGACAGGAATACAAGGCTCGGATACAGAATAAATTAACAGGAATCCAACAATTTATGACATTAAATTAACAATGCGATAATGAAGCAATTTACCAAATTGCACAACAAATCAACCATAATTTATCTATGACTAAATACCCGGTCCTACTCAGTACATGACCAGTGAATAAATTTATTTATTCACCCACCTCACCCAAGCTCCACGCTTATCCGGGCATATTGGTGTAAACAATTTAACAAGATTCACTTGATCCATGTACGAAGTATTTCCATGTCATTCAGTCAGACAAATCACAATTTTGACACAGAAATATTTGCAGAGAATTTTATCAAATGATCAGAATATCAACGATTCGACAACAAATGATTTTACAAAATCTATTAATAACCACAATAATCAAGTGGATTAGAAATTGAGGATAATTAAAAATAGAAAACTCTTTGCAAAGAGATTTAATAGAACATATTGTGTACAACCCAATTTTACCTCAAATCAATTAATTCTGCCACTATAAATCTTAAATTACTCCATGGGTCTCCAAAAATAACTCTGATCTCACTTTGATAAACTATACAACTCTCATATTAAAAACATTAACTCTCACTCTAAATCCCACATCTAAACTTAATATTTTGATCCCAAACAAATTAAGAGAGAAAACAATATGAAGAGAGAGATAAAGCCAAAGCAAAGAAGAAGTTGAGGAACTGAGAAATGATAAGCTCAATTTATAAGAACAAGAGGAGGTAATAAAATAGAAGGCAATTATGTTCTCAATAAATCAAGGAAGTTTGGGAAAGCAAATGGGTATGGTCTGGTAGCATGGACTGTTGGTCATTAATAAAGTAAAAGAAAATAAATAAAATTAATGAAAAGAATTAAAAAGGGTAGACAAAAGGGTATGGGGGCGGGTGGCATAGCAGGCCACATTTTTTTTTTCTTCACCAAAGGAATACTAGGAAACGTGAAATATGGGGTTAAATTTATTTTCAGTTGGGGATGAATAGCAATAAGGTAGATATAAAAGAGATAAATACAAATAAATAATTTTAAATTAAATTTTTATCTAAAAATCTCATCACTAAACTATTATCATAAATCACCAATACCACTCACTAAATTATTATTATCTCAAAAATACGGGGTGTCACATCCATTTTCTTAATGAAGAAAATTTTAAAGTTGTTGCTTTATTCATATTATTTGGTAGAAGAAAAAATATACAATTTAATTGGAGTAATTCATCAACTTGATATGAAAATTTACCAATGGAGACATGAGTTATTAATCCTTCTTGTCAAGTCTTTAATGACTGAATTTTGTGGGGCTTTACAAAATGTTTTCAGGTTTTAATTATTGAAATTGGTGAAAACATAACCTCATCAATGGCTCGAGGAGTCTAAGAACTCGTTTTTAAAGAGCCAAATTATAAAATTAATACAATGAAAGAGTATGTTCTTGAGTCAAACATGGCTAAGAATGATGTTCCATATATGGCTCGGGGGGTTCATATATCCATTTGTAGAGAGCCAAGTCACGAAAAGTTTGTTAGGGAGCATGTTTTTAAACCAAGTTTGAGTTTAAAAACGATGAGCAACCCATAGTTAGTGGATTCCAAATTTTTGATGATATGGAAAATCTCAAAATATTTGAATTTCCAAAACCACCATATACCACTATCTTCGTTGTTTAAAATCTATTTTGGATTTATGGTTCACATCAAAATTTAATTTTGATGAAATGGTTAACAAAATAGAGAAGTTTAGAAAATATATTTGTTGAGTTTTTTCCTACATTTTCACAATGGGAAGCATAGAAATGATCAATAATAATGGTCCTGACTATTTTCATGGTTATATGTGAAATAGTGGCCAATACAAATTTATAGTTGGCCAAGGAAGAAGAAACTTTGCAGAAAACACAATGAGTTCACATGTTTGTTGTTTTTTACCATGTAATGTGAAAACCATCATTCTTGACCAAAAATTGGTCTTTGCAATGTATTAGACATGACATTTTTATACTCTAGATTGTCTTCGAAGTGGATACGTAGACAATTATCATTTTGGCTTTGTTGTTGGTCAACGTGTGTGCTTCGAAAGCCTTTTTTGTCATAATTTTTTAGCTTCAAAGCACTCTATCTTGCATCAACAACAGCTTTGAAGAAAAAATAATGGTGGTTGTGAACCTTCGAAGCTTTGCTGAGTATTTCTAAGGATGTAATTAGTCATTTGTAGGCACCTTCAACCTTCGAAGGATGATTTTAGCCCTCTAATAATACCTTTAGAGGATGGCTTTCATCCTTTGAATTACAACTCTTCAAGAATTTGAGATGTCTCATAATTTTTTGCCATGATATTGGCTACTGTCAAGTGAGACATTTATTTCTTTTACATGGCTGTAAATTTCGAAGTTTCTTCTAAGCATTTTGAAATAGCTTCGAAGTAGCTCCAAGGAGGCTTCAATTTGTCTCTCTTTATAATGAACCTTCTAGTAAGCCTCGAAGGGTGCCAGAGAAGCTTCGAAGGATTCCGAAAATGCTTTGATGAGGTTGTTTATAATGAACATAATACTGTAGCCATGTCATTGAAGTATTAACCATGATTTTTGGACACCATACACAATGAGTGCATGCATTCATTGATTACAAATTGGTGTCTCATGTTGAAATTTTGAACTTGCCACCTAAGAAAGTACAAAGCTTCTACTCATGACTCATACCAAATAAGATTGGTATGTATTGTGCCCAAATCAAATTCGTGTTTCTTGATTTGAATTGATCACTTTGAAGTACACATATTGAATTCAAAGCATATGACTTTAGTGTAGTGTCCCTGCGAAACACTTCATTGGTGCTATTGTGGTATTTAAAGTACTTTATTACTCGTATCAATTCTGTGCTTGGTTTGGCTCTTCAAAAATTCAAATAAACATAATTTTTAAACAGTCACGGGAGGTAATGTTGACACCATAAATAGTAATATTATTATTATTGCAGGACACGTGACACTTTCTTAATCAATCAGGAGTTAAGAGAAGTTATCAAGTTAGTGGTCATGCATGGTGGAACATTGAAGACAAGGTGGAAGAAGGTAAAGCACATGTAAAGAATATGATGGACAAAGTGACTTAGTGGAAGACATGGACGGATATATGGCATTGTGGGAATGAAGGTAGAAGAGTTTGTAGTTTTAGGTGGTTATTGGGCAGTTATTGTTGGAAGTTTTTCCCTATAAATAGCCATTTATGACTACATTTACAGGACCTAGAATTAGATTCAGAAACTAGTTTATTTACTTTACATTTTTCCTTCCAATTCTTTCCATTTCAGTTCTTTACTTTCCTGCGCTACATTTCAATTACTTATAGGAATAGTTCTAATTTAGTCGGTTCGTTGCTGTAATTTCCTTCGAAGCTGTGGAATTGTAAAGGTACTATTATAGATATTTGTTTACTTAATGAAATTCAATTTCTGACACTGTTTTCTCCCTCCTCCTTTTTTTTTAATTAATAACTTCTGAATTTTCTCTTAAAATAAGTCACCAGTGAAAGTCCTTTTCATTAAGGCTAAGAGAACTTTGAAGCAATTGTCTGATTGATTGGTTGGAATTTACTATTTCTGTAAGGACTTGTTGATCCTTACTGACACATTCTAATTATATTTCTAACATTTGAAAGCCAAAAAAACCATCAGAAACTCATAATCTCTTATGAATCTGAATAATTTTTCTTATTTTTAAATTTAAATTTAAATTTAAATTTAAAAGAAGCTAAACCATATATCAATGTCTACCTCACATGCTGGTCCCCTAAGCCAAAAAACAAACTTAACATTTTATCACATGAGTAGCCAATTACATGTTTTAAATTAGCAGGCCAAAAAGTGTGAAAAATTAGACCACTAGTCTTATGGTCCAAAAGTGTCATCCGGGATAGACAATGGCACATGAACACATTTCCTCCTCTTGTATGTGTATACATTTGTTCTCTTTTTCTTTTTTCCTTTTTTCTTTGTTCTTTATTTTTTTTCCTTTTTCTTTCTTTCACAGATTTGTTCCATTGGTCGGATCAAAACCGTTGATGAAGATATTTAAAGCCTGAGTTAGAGGATGAATTCTGGAGTAAAGGGGTCACAAAACCCACAAGAAACATCTAGAAAAAGCAATGAAGGGTTGAGAAAGAGTGATGGAACATAAGGGGAATATACAAAAGGCCTCTAAATGTACTTCCAAAGTAAGACACACAAGTAATTTTTTGTCCTCCTAGGGTCCCATTGCACATTTTCTGCCAATTTGATAGATTAGAAAATAGAAAATAAAAATATAATTTTTTAAATTTTTTAGTAATATTTTTTTATATCTAAATTATTTTTACCTCATAAATTGTAAATAGAAGTTGAACTAAATAGTTTGATACAAATTTAAACAAAAAACAACACTAAAATACAAACTATTAGCCTGGGATTGCCTTCCCGTTATAATACTTATAAGTAATCCTTATAAACTACAATGTTGTTTGGGGGGAGGTTTTTTTAATGACTTTTTATGTTTTAGGTTTTTGTTTGAAATTTTTATTTGGAAAATGTCTCGTAGCTCAAATTTTGTGGCTCAAATGGCCAAAACGACGTCGTTTTGGCCATTTTTATGTTGTTCTGTACTTAAAACGACGTCGTTTTGGCCATTTGAACTACTTTTGAGCCACAAAATTTGAGTTACGTAGCATTGTCGTTTTTATTTTACCCTTGCTTTAATTGTATATTAAAAAAAGAGTTAATGTGAGGGTATGTTTGCCTTTTTACACTGATAAAAATCAACTTTTTTAAATGCATGTCAAATATTATGATTTTTTTTTTAAAACTAAAATATCATTTTCCCAAATAAGGCATGCATCAAAACTAATCTTTATATACTATCTTGTTTGAAATTGGCTTCTCTCCATCATTGTTTTGAAAATAGTTTTTTGATTTTTAAAAACTAAATCTAATAAAATTATTTGATTATGATCAATTAATTTTTTTAGAATAAATAATCTAAAAATAAAGACCTACTAAATAAATAATTTGAATAATTGGGGAGTAAAACTTATAATAGAATCCATTATCCCAGTTAAAATTAGGAAAATATTTGAAACTCCTAATAAAATCTCTCATAATTTCACTCATAATAATGTAGAATGATAAGTATTAATTTTTTATTTGGCACATACATTATGTGAGACTTTGGGACTGTTTAGTACAGCTTTTAAGAGATGATGG
The DNA here is from genome assembly GCF_004153795.1 of Camellia sinensis. NCBI lineage: Eukaryota > Viridiplantae > Streptophyta > Magnoliopsida > Ericales > Theaceae > Camellia > Camellia sinensis. The sequence goes on along the minus strand of NW_021026424.1, from coordinate 211,535 downwards.
TAGTTTATTTTAGTATGGGAGTCTGTGCCAAATTATTTAGTACAGTTTTTACTTATAATTTATTAGACAAAAATAACTTAAATAAGTTAAAAAAAATTAATTATTTGAAAGTTAGAGAATGAGTGTTTTTAATTTTTGATTTTTGATTATCAATTTCTAGGTTAAGAAAAGTTCTACCAAATAAGGCATTTATTTCCTTGTTATATTATTAAGAATATATTTGAGAGTTTCAAATGTAAGTTTCTAATATTACTTTTAAAATTTTTCTATAACCCAAAAAAAGTTTGAAATCATAAAAAAAAATGTTTGTAATTAATGTATTTCCACCTCAGGTCCCACTTTTACTACACGTCAATTAATAAATGAGATGGTACATTACATCATCCCAACTACCCGACCAAATACTCACAGTGACCGCTAAATTGATTTTTGTGTGGTCCTAATAGGGCTCCACAACACATTTGTACCGCATCTTTTTCCAAAGACCCCTTACATATATCACTAGCTAGCTCTCCATGGTTGTACTTTTCTTTTAACATCTAATGACTTATCAGTCCTGAACTGGCGGTGATCAATTCAGATATTAGCCAAGAATGAAAAGTGCATAAAAACCGCCGGGAGCCATCGTAATTGGTAAGGTAGTATATTCCTCTTTATTGATTAGAGTTTGAATTTTTTACTATTCAAATAGAAATTCGACGGTTTAAGTGGATCGACTAACTTTGACTTGTAAAGGCGGATTCTAAAAATCAGTATAAAATAAATAAATAAATAAAATAATGCATAAAGTCCCCCCTATCCACACATTTCTTCTCGTCAAAGGAACACATACATTTGCAAGACTGATGGCATGCATGAGATCTTTTGTCTAAAATATATACACACATGTATTTATTTATTTATTTTATAGCACATGCTATATTCAATGTCTATTTGAAAATATTGGAAATGTGATTCAGGTTCTAAAATATCGGTTTAGCGAAGTCAGGATTTAGATTTGATAGATTTTTTTTGAGATTGATTTCGTGGTTTAAATCGTTCATTTTTTATGATTCGATAAGAAGAAAATTTATAAAAAAAATAAAATTATTGAATATCGGTAATCATATGTTTGAATTATATTTGTTTAAAAAAAATAAATGATAGATATAATTTCAAGAATATCCACCTATTTTTTATAATACAAATTTGATTTAAACATATAATTACCGATATCCAATCATTTTGATTTTTCTTTTTGCATGAATATTCTACTCAACGAGTTGTAAAAAGTAAACGGTTCAGATTACCAAAATCAATTTCAAAATGGACCTATGAAACTTAAACGCTTTCTCAAATTGACATAACTAACTTAAGAAAAGACAAACCCTAAAATATTATCGGTAATAATTCAGTCTAAGGCCCCATTTGTTTTCAGAGGTAGAATGAAGAGGATTGATAGTGAGAGGATTAATAGTGAGGGGATTGTTAATGAGAAAATTGATAGTGAGGGAATTAAGTAAAATTGTATTTGTTTTGATAATAGTTGTTAGTATAGGAATTGTTAAATTATTTTTTTATAAAATAAATATAAAATAATAAAACAAATAAAAAAAATACGAAAAACATTAAACATTAATGTTTTAAAAAAAATGCTCAACGTGTAAAAAATTTTAAAAAAATAAAAATAAAATAAAAAATTTCTAGAAAAAAATAAAACAAATAAAATAATGATTTTTACTTAACAAAAAATACAAAAAATTAAACATAAATGTTCAAAAAAAAAATGCCCGACATGTAAAAAATAAAATAAAAAATAAATAAAAATAAAAAATTTCTAGTCTGCCGGACTCTGCCCCGTTCCCCTTTGGACTTGCTTGCAGGTCATTTGGCGGAATTATCACCCTGAATCGGAACTTGAAGAGGTTGGACCAGCCCGACCCATCCACCCAGGACGGACTGTATTATCAAATGTTAACATCGCCATCTCAACACAAGTATGACTGTGATATCGTATGTATAAAATAGGCATCCAGTGTAATAATTAGATTCACGGGATTACTCATATGGACTCAACTTAAAAGCCGTCTCTAAGTTAAATCGTTTATAAGTTCATCTTGAATATTATTTGCAATTGTTATAAGATGTTAATATTTTTTAATATATTGTACAATCATACCTCAAAATTTTCAAATTTTGACATTTTCATCTCATGTTGCTATTCAACTTGTTTGGTTTTGATTGATTTTCTGAATTTTTATTTTTATTTATTTTTTAAAATTTTTAGTGATTTTAAAAAATATATATATTTTAAGTATATATATATTTTTTTACTTTCTAAATGCACATAATTTAGATACACCTAAAAAATAAATTTTTTGTGAAAAAATATTTTAAAAATTCAATAAATACACAGGAATATGAAAATGTACTAAATTTTTATTTATTTTTGTATTTTTTTATTTTTTACAATTTTTTTTCATAAATATTATACTTAATTAAATTTTTTAAAAAAATTATGACTAAAAACTAAATAAGGTGAAAAAAAAAAAATTAATTATTGACTAAAAACAAAAGAAAAAATATGAAAACAAAAAATTCAATTCTATAAAAAGAGGGTTCCATTTATTGAAACCAAATAAGGTGACTATTATTAAGGGCAATTACAGTGTAGTGGTATTTTAGAAAATTAATTATTGACTAATAAAAAAAATTATGACTTTGCACTTTAATGTAAATTTTTTTTTTATTAATTTAAAAACATTTTTATAAATCCGCATTTTTTTTAGAGGGGTTATAAATCTGCATTGAATAATATTTTTCGTTATGAGTGGATTGATACGTGAGGTCAAAAAATATCGGAACAAGAGCATCTCAAAGATATGATTATCAATACACACACACGAACACAAAAAAAAATAATAATTTAGGATATAATTTTCAAAAATCAGTCTTAATCATTGGATTTAGAAAAGAAAAATGATTAAAATTGGATTAAAAAAAAAGTTAATTTTCACAAAAAAAAGGACTCTTTTTTTATAAATCTTATTTCTAACTGTTTTATTCCATAAAACCCAAACTAATTCTGAATATTCCATTAGGTCCATTAATTGTAAAAGGACGAATACCCCTCCTTCGCCTCTCCCGCGTGTAACCGATTCTGCCAAAACCCATTCCCAATCCAACTATTCAATTCACAAAATTTCCAAAACAAAAACTGAATCCACGAAACCAGATTCACATCGCCTCCAGTAACCCTAAATTCGCATCGCCTCACCAACGTCGTCGTTGTCCATCGTCCACCGTCGAGCCCAGATTCCTCTTCATCTCACCGCTGCGAAGGTTCACATCGGAAGGAGGGTGCTTCTTCGTCGTTGGATTGAGTTTATTTCATCCACTGAGAGTGACCATACCCACCCACCATGAGGAACAAAAGTAAGCAATGCCATTCTCCCTTCTGCTTTTCAATCATAATGTGATCATCGATGTATACATCCACCTTCTGGTTTTCGAATTTGAATTTGTAAACATAGATGTTTTCAGAATTGATTTTGTAAACACAGATGATGTGAACATTCCCATTAGTGTTGATTACTAGGTAAACTTACATTAATAAACACTCATGTGAACATTCACATCACTGATGTGAATGTTCACATTACTGTCACTGTTGATATTGTTGATTGTTGATGTCCACAGAACTCCCAAACTTCACTCAACAATGTGATGGAATATGATGTAAATATTCACATTGTGATATCAATGTCAGACTTGTTTGTGTCGTTGGGTGTTATTTGGTGTTGTTGGTTCCACCCAATGATTTTTAGCAAATTCTAACATAATGTGATCACCCATATAAACATTTACATTGCCCTGTAACTGTTGTTGTTTTCGTAATTGATTTTGTAAACACAGATGATATGAACTTTCACATTAGTGTTGATTACTGGGTAAACTTACATTACTAGACACTATTGATATTGTTGATTGTTGATGTCCATAGAACCCCCAATCTTCACTCAACAATGTGATGAAATATGTTGTAAATATTCACATTGTGACATCAATGTCAGACTTGTTTGTGTTGTTGGGTGTTGTTTGGTACTGTTGGTTCCACCCAATGATTTTTAGCAAATTATAACATAATGTGATCACCCATATAAACATTTACATTGCCCTGTAACTGTTGTTGTTTTCGTAATTGATTTTGTAAACACAGATGATGTGAACATTCACATTAGTGTTGATTACTGGGTAAACTTACATTACTAGACACTGATGTGAACATTCACATCAGTGTATAACGATATGAATGTTCACATTACTATCACTGTTGATATTGTTGATTGTTGATGTTCATAGAACTCCCAATCTTCACTCAACAATGTGATGGAATATGATGCAAATATTCACATTGTCACATCAATGTCATACTTGTTTGTGTTGTTGGGTGTTGTTTGGTGCTGTTGGTTCCACCCTTTGATTTTTAGCCAATGATAACATAATGTGATCACCCATGTAAACATTTACATTGCCCTATAACTTTTGTTGTTTTCGGAATTCATTTTACAAACACAGATGATGTGAACATTCACAGTACTATACTGGGTAAACTAACATTAGTATACACTGATGTGAACATTCACATCAGTGTACAATGATGTGAATGTTGAGATTACTGTCACTGTTGATTGTTGAATGTTGTTTGGCGCTTTTGGTTCCAACTTCTGTTTTTCAGCCAATTAAATGTTCTTATTTGAATACCTAGGTCTTCCTCATAGATTTGATGGCAAGCGGAAGAGAGGGGAATCCCGTGCCAAAGCCAAACCTGATCAAATAGCTGTTCCTGAATAAGTGAACATGAAAAAAGTTAACTACCGGTCAAATTTAACTGGATTGGTCAAACTGTTAAAGGATACCAAATTTACAAGTGACCAATTGAAGTGCCTTAGAAAACCGCTTTGGCCATTATTTGACTGCTTGATAAGTAATGAAGTCAACCTCAACCACTGCATGAAATATGATGATGTCATTGTACGTATAGTGCAGACATTCAAGCCATCTAGTAGGAGGTTTTACATTGGGGATAAGAACATCCAGATTTTTAGAAGCGATGTATCACTGATTTTGGGGGTGGCCTCCAGCACCAAGTCAATGGACCTCTCTTATGGTGCAAAACCAACAATCGGCATCATACACCGGATGTGCAAGGATGTTAGTCGGTTAAGTGCTGCCAAAATACGAGAAATTCTGAGCGAAGCATTAAAGGGTACCAAGAAACAAGACATTGAAGAGCTCGCAAGATTAGTTTGCATGTATGCATGCGTCAAACTCTTCTTCTCTACATCTGGAGAAACAATTGGATGGGCTTTCTACTCATACATGGACCCATTAGACAACATGATCGAGTATGATTGGGCTGAGAGCATCCGGGCAACCCTAATGGGTTCATTGGGCCAAAACTGTGGAAAACCAGGATGAGTCACCGGATGTGTGATGTTGTTAATGGTAAATCTCATAAAACTTATTCTATATTTAATATGAACATTACTGATGTGAATGTTCACATTACTGGGCAATGGAGTGGAAGTTGACATCAATGATGTAAACATTCACATTATTGTTCAGTAATATACAACACACATTAGTAGACACTGTTGTAAACATTCACATCAGTGTAGATTGATGTGATGGTAGCACCAAAATAAATTTAGAACATTCACATAACTGATGTGAACATTTACATTACTAGGTAATGGTGTGGAAGTTGACATCAATAATGTGAACATTCACATTACTGTTCAGCAATGTATAAACACACATTATTAGCTACTGGTGTAAACATTCACATCAGTGTTAACTGATGTAAACATTCACATTACTGGCCACTGATGTAAACATTCACATCAATGTTAATTGATGTGAACATTCACATTACTGGCCACTGGTGTAAACATTCACATCAATGTTAATTGATGTGAACATTTATATTACTGACATTTGTTATTTGTTTCAGTACTGGTTGTGTGAGCATACAACAATCTTACAACCTCGCAACCCTAATGCCATTCCACGATGTGTAAAGTGGGACCTCACAGCCTTATATAGCAACATAAAGTCCATATCTTTGGCTAAGCTTAGTTTAAATGAGGTAAAAGTATAACAAAAAATATTGTGGCCATTCACATAGTGAGACAAGGAACTATCTAACTAACATAATGTCTCTAACTGCAGGTATATGGCAGCGAGCTAATGGCATCCCCAACTGAAGCAAATATGTACCATCATACAAAATTGAATGTGGAGCCCAAACCTGAGATTTTGTCAAGTGCACCAGCAAAGAAAGATGAAAGCAATGATGATGAAAGCAAAGACAGTCAACGCAGTGATGACAGGGATGGATTTTCTGTCGATGCAATGGACCTGAATGAAGTTGGACATGATATCAACCCCAGCTGTAACACCCCCAATGCTGAGAGAGGTATCATCATAGCACAACCAACTGAGCCGGACATTGTGGATGCACTTATAAAAGAAAACCAAAAAGCTTGGGGTCTTGTACAACAATGGGAAGCGAAATACAAACAGTTGAAAGAATCATAGGAGTTAAGGGCAAGGGTGATTGCTGCCCTTGAAGCCAAACTATTTGACCAATCGGGCCCATCCAATATGGACATGGGCATGAAGAATTGCATGGAGTGGAAAGATAAAGAAATTCAACGGCTGACAAAGTTAGTCGTGAACTTGGAATGTGAAAAAACAATTCTTCAAGACCTTTTTGACGATCAGTTCGTCCACATTATCACTCAAGTTGAAGCACAAAAGGCTCATGACAGCCTTAATAAGCAGCCCACTGCAGCATTGGAACACGTTATCAGCCCACCATCGAAGGTAAAGCGCATCAAGCAGAAAGTGAGGAAAGAGCACCGGTTGGATGAGTTTGAATACCCAACTTACTTGGTCAAAAGAAAGGGAAAAAGAGAGCCGAAGAGCAATCCCATGCAGTCCAAATTGCATAAGATTTAGACAAGTATCCATAGAAAAAAGGAGCTAACAAAAAAAAAAAAAAGTTAACCTGAACAACAAACTCAAGGTTTGGGCCAGCATGAGCAAACTCAACAAGCAGAAGGTCCAAAATTTGCACAAGAACGGCGGTGATGAATAAGTGACCTAACATATCCCCAACTGAATTTTTTTTTTCTTCTCATGTTCAGTTCACATACATACTTAATAAATTAGATCATTTCATAAATGTGTAATGTTGACATTAACATTTTCTGTAATCACAATGCACAGGTTGCTAGTGTGGCAAGGGGACTCAAAGACTAAAGATGTGTATTTTGATGACATCATACATATCATCAAGGAAGAATCAATAACCAACGACGTATAACAATTGTAAATGTGTACAAAACACAGACATACACAGACACATACACTGTAAAGACACTGTAAATAATGTACTGTCACCCCTTTGTTTCTGCAGGTGATAGATGCATATGGTGAAATTCTACTTGAACTACAAGGGCTAGTCAACCCAAGTTTGGAGGATTCAGCATTCATCTTTACAAGCACATGTTTGGTAACCACTAGACTTTTGCTTTGTTTATGTTTCAATAGATGTGAATGTTCATCTCAGCATTATATGCTTATATTATTAACTTAAATGATAGGCCGGTGTGAATGTTAACAACAACATAAAAATGACATATGAGAAGATGCACATTGACAGATGTGAACATTAACATCATTCGCAGTGAAAATTATATGCCTATTATGTTGTTAACTTAAATGATACACAAATGTGAATGTTAACAACAACATAATATAACAGGTGTGAACATTCACATCTGTAATATATTGCATGACTGTTTCATAAATTAATAGATGTAAACATTCACATCACTAATCAGTAACAAATGTGAACATTCACATCATTCACATCACTAATCATTAACAGATATGAACATTCACATCAGTAACATCACTCACATTAACAGATGTGAACATTCACATCATTCACATCACTCACCATTAGCACATGTGAACATTCACATCACTCACATTAACAGATGTGAACATTCACATTAGTAACATCACTCACCATTAGCAGATGTGAACATTCACATCAGTAACATCACTCATATTAACAAATGTGAACATTCACATCATTCACGTCACTCACCATTAGCACATGTGAACATTCACATCACTCACATTAACAGATGTGAACATTCACATCAGTAACATCACTCACCATTAGCAGATGTGAATATTCACATCATTCACATCGAACATTGATATAAATACTAGGTACATCATCGTATGCCCTTTGTGTGCAGAAAATCATGCAAGAGTACCCCCCCACAAGAGAAACAAATTGATTGATGTACACATCAAGGAGTATCAAGGCCAGAGATTCTTAATCTTCCCAATACATGACAACTTTCACTGGACAATTGTTGTGTACGACGTGACAGAGAATGCATGGAGGCATTATAACTCGCTGTGCCCAAGAGAAGGCATACATGACCCATATATTGACAAAGCACAAATAGTGGTATGTGGCTGACACATATAATACTTGTACGATGTGTAATATTGAAACTTGGACGCATGCACTATGTTGGTTGGTGCCTAATATGAAATTTCATTGTTGGCAGAGGGACTACATAGAGGCTTTGGTGCGCAACATTGGACCATCATCACCATTATGGACCAAATTATCAAGCCAAAATACTTCGCAAACAATCATATCAGTAGACATCTGTCCTCAGCAAGCATCAAATTCGTAAGCCTAAAATCGATTTGTACACATGTTCCACAACCACTACCCACCTAATTTTTAAAATCTAACAAGAATTTTGCATTTTCAGGGTGGATTGCGAACCTGCAGTTTGTTACATCATGAGGGCGTATGTATACCGTGAAGACATTGTTGCCAGCCTAGATCGCTTTGAATGGTGTCAAATAAGAGACTCAATAGTATACCTTTTTCTGAACCACAGAAAGACAGTGCAATGTGAAAACCTATAGGTGGGGGGTGTCCACCTATCACTGTTACCCAAATCTGTTATCCACATTGAAGACAATTTAGTGTCAATAGGTTTTACATATTGGAGCAGACTAGCTTAATTGTAAATCAAGTCCATATAACTGCTTGTATAGATATTTTTCAGTCAATATATGTATATGTATTTTCAAGCCTATTTTGCGTTGGTCATGCACATTGAGATTGTATTTTTTTTTTTTTTGACACATGACATGATGTGAATGTTCATATCACAGAATGATCGTACACTTTCTTATGTTTTAAACCATACTACATGGATATGAATATTGCTTAAAGTATTCGTGTAACACAATATGACAAGTGTGAATATGATATTTCTTAACACAAGTCAATATTCACATCTATTAATTTGATGATGTGAATATTCATATCACAGCTTCTGATTATTTAAATGGCAGTAACGATGTCATGAATATTCACATCTTATGAGTTGATGATATGAATGGTTACATTGATGTAAACGTTCATGTCATCTACTTTGATGATGTTAACAGTAATAAGAAAGTGAACATTCACACCACATAAATGTTTAAAATTTCAACCCATGTGCAATTATTCACATAATGTGATTATATTACACAAGTGTGAAAGTTAACATCATGCATTCATCCAAAACACAACAACATAAATGTCAGATTGGTACCTTAAAAAATTAAAAACAAAACACAAATTAAATACTAATGCATTATTATGTTTGTCAACGCAACGTAATCTTATTGTAACACAATCTTTGCCAACCGACACAATCTTATTTCAAAAATGAATACAAGGATCCAATGTAAAACACAATGTTGAAATGAAAAATGTACATCCTATATCGGTTCCGTGCATGATTTTCGATTATGGCTCCCCAACTTATCACATCTCCCGCACCTTATTTGCTTCAGTTTCTCGCCCCTTGATGGGGATCCTATTCTTTTTCGGTCTTCCGGGTGGTCTTTTCACAGTTGGCGGGTATATAGTGAAGTCCATGGGATCAAAAGGCGGCTTCTCCACCGACGGTATAGGGAATATGACACCCGAATAGGCTGCACGATATGTCTCTACATGAAAGTAATGTTCCACACAATCATTGAGATTGTAGCAGCTCTTCTGAATGGCAATAACAGCATGGTCACATGGGAATCCGTTGATTTGCCATTTGAAGCAAGAACATGTACGCCTCGCAACATCAACAGTAGCAGATGGTATTGAATGAACTTCAAACACATCGTCATTGGCTTTGCTAACTTGCCAAGACCTGTTGTCATTGAACGAATCCATAAGCCTTGTTTCGAATGTAGGACAAATAAGCTCATTCCATTTGTTTACTTGGTCACATCGTGCAGACATTTGCCGCATCAACTGAGTACGAATTGTGTCCATTATTTGAGTGATAGGAAGATTACGTGCTTCTTTAATCCAGTTATTAAATGACTCCGCTGCATTGGATGTCATCTCTCCATAACGCATGCTCCTGCACAACATTACAAACATTGTACAATACAGAATTTAATAGGTCTGAACATTCAGGTTGACAGATGTGAACATTAACATAATTTCCAGTGAACATTATATGCTTATTATATTGTCAACTTAAATGATAGACAGATGTGAATGTTAACAACAACAAAATATGACAGGTGTCAACATTCAAATATGTAATACATTGCATGACTGTTTGACAAATTAACAGATGTGAACATTCACATCATTTACACCAGTCATCTTTAGCAGATGTGAACATTCACATCATTTACATTGAACATGAAACACAATTAGAAGATTATTACCATTCTAAACTGAAAATTCACATCGCTACCATTATAGACTTCACAAATGGAACACCTTAGGAAACTATTATTACCTGAAGTACGAATTTGCCCAGTGCTCAGGTGCCCAGTCCTTGAAAAAATTATGAGCTCGTTGTTTACCCTCATCTTTTAATTTTGCAAGCTTTTCATGGAACTCTACCACAGTTAGCTCATAAGCACAGTCACCCAAACTACTTACTAGGTGATCCCTGAATCCATTATCAATTCCTTTCATCCGGTCTTTTAAATTGCTCTTCAAATGTTGTAAGCAATAACCGTGATGAGCCGATGGGAACACCTTTGGCATAGCTTCTAACAGACCAAGATTACGATCCGAAATAAAAGTAATCTGGCGCTTACCATCAACAACCTTCCCAAGTTCATGCAAGAACCACGACTAATTGGCCGTGGTCTCTAAATCAACAATCGCAAATGCAACAGGAAACAGACCTACAACACAACACCAATACACAACTATTCACAATATTCCAAAGTGAATAGAAAACAGTATAAACGAAACAGATCATGTGAATGTTTATATCTACATTGCCCTATTACTATTGTTATTTTTGGATTCGGGTTCGTAAACATCAACGATGTGAACATGCACATTAACGACCATTAATAATTCATTGTTGATTGTTGAGTCATTGATAATGTGAACATTCACAATAATGTTCATTAATGGATCAACTGACATTAGTATATACTGATGTGAACATTCACATCAGCGTATATTAATGTGAATGTTCACATTACTGTCATTAGTAGACACAGATGTGAACATTCACATTAGTACATACTAATGTCAATGTTTACATTACTTATAATTTCTCAATCATTCATTTGTCAAGACTATGCTGCAGAGAATGAATATCGACATGAATAGACAGCTAAAAAAAATACTAACCATTGTTTCTGTCTTTTGCCGTTGCCGCAAGTAGCTGACCTTTGTACTTTCCTTTGAGGAATGTTCCATCCAGGAATAATAAAGGCCGACAAGAATTGAAGCCAGAAATACACGCAGTGAATGACACAAAGAAACGACAAAACTGTTGACTACTAGCATCATAGTCAATATTGACGTAACTCCCCGGATTGTACCGTATCATAGCATCCGAATACCACCGCAGCTGGTCAAACGATAATGAGTGATCTCCATGAATACTAGCCTTTGCTTTCTTCACAGCCAACCATACGACATGGTAACTCACATCTAGCCCATAATCCATCTTCAAAATAGTCACCACCTCACACGGCCGAGTCAACGGCTTGTCCCTTACAATTTCAGATATGGTACTCGACACTAAATCCGAACTAACTCACGGATTCTTCCATGTTCGGACATCCGTACGACAACTATGCACATCATTAAACCTCTTGATGTAGAAAAAATATTTGCTCGTTGTGCTCTACAATGTATAGCCCACAAGCAGCCTCTCTTCTCACGCATCGCACACACAGCAGTAACTCTTGTTGTCTCGTTCTTGACATACGTAAACTGAAACCCACATTGGATGGCATACTTACATAAAACCTCACGAAATTTTTGTGCACCTCCAACAAACCGTTGTCCCACATGCGTAATACCATTTTCCCAAGGGGCTGACAACAACACCTTCTCCTTATGGTGGCAAAATCTCCGTAGCGCATCAATATCTTCCTCAACCCCCACACGCAGCGATCCCGAGCTACTTGACTGACCAATATCACTTTTCAACTTAACCACAACTTCTACATGTTGTACCCCCATTGATTTAGCAAGCAGTAACATGTTCTGAAATTTTTCCTCATTGTCCAAATCACATCTATTAATCTCAGGTAACCGACAGAACAATGAAATAGAACCAGCAGACAACTTCCCCCATTTTCACACAAATAGTCTACCAAACGCGAATAACACAATGCGCGGGCAACATTTATTACAGTGGTACTGCAACCATATATACACACTAACATCATAAAGGTATCCATCTCCTGTAAAAATACAACAACACAACAATCAACAATAATCCAAACCGATATGAAAATTCACATTGTGCAAAAATTAGATGAATACGTGTACAGTTCAAGTGTTACATCCATAATTCAAATTAACAAGATGTGAATATTCACATTGATACATATACTCTGAATTATATCACCCACACAAAGTCTCATTAAGCAAACATCAAAGTAAAGTGAGAACATCCACATTATTCACATAATATTACCACGATGTAAACATTTACATTGCCACATATACTCTGAATTATATCATCCACACAGAGCCTCATTAAGCAAACATCAAAGTAAAATGCAAACATCCACATTCTTCACGTAATACTAACATGATGTAAACATTCACATTGTTCCACAAACTCTGAATTATAGCAGATTCACATTCATCACTAATCTGATGACCTCCCCTCCACAAGACCACGATGTAAACATTCACATTGATCTATAAACTCTGAATTATATCACTCACACAGAGCCTCATTATGGATACATCAAAGTAAAAGGAATATTATAACATTCTTCACATAATCTGAATGACCTCCCCTCCACAGGACCACGTATGATGCATGTAATTGAAAAACCAGAGCATCCGATTCATAGCAATCAAAAAACAGAGCATCTGATCCATCCTAGAAATCAAAACATAAAGTGAACATATATTCATAACCAAAATGATACTAACCTTAATTATGCAATTCTACAATTGTCCAGAAACTCGAAAACAACCGCTTTGAAGTAGTTATACTCTAGAAAATGCGAGAACCGAACAATATGAAATTCGTCGTCTTCATTTGAAAATCACCGAACCAGAGCAACAATGAAACTCTAGCACATCAAAGCCTTAGAACGATAGAACGATAGCATGCAAGATAGAAACGTATCCATTTGAATTAGAATGATAAAAACTGCCAAAACTGAATCACGAAATCACAGGAACGTGTTATGTATTAACACAGTGTGTGTATATATATAAAGGCATAATAGTCCATGTAAAAATATAAAATTAGAAAAATGGACTTTATGGAATAAAAAGAAAAGTATATGGGACTAATCAGGTTATAATATTCCTTTGTGAACTTAATGGGTTATAACAACTCTAAGATGGATTTATTAATAAAAATCCCCAAAAAGAATGAGGTGATTGTCATTATTTTTACTTAGGAAAAAAAAATGTTTGAGACTTTTAAAAAAAAAATTCAATCTAATCCATGCGACATAATGGTCATGTTTGATTCACAAAATTAATAGTGAAGTATTAATAATCCTATTAAATTAGTGTGGTATTCACTATCCAATTGGATTAATATCAATTGGATCATTACTAATAATCCTACAAATTTGTTGGATTAATTATCCATTGGATTAATTATCCTAAACCAAAATGTTAAAACAAACATAGAATAATTGGACCCACGGATTAATAATCCCAATCTCATGCTCTAATCCACCCAATCAAACATGCCCAATAAGTATTATTTTAATTTGTTTTATCATGTAGAATCTCACTCCCATATGTTATGTTTGATTGAAGGATATAATGAGAGAAATAGAAAGGAAAAAGGAAATGTAATCTCACTTTATTTGATTATAATGAAAAATATAAGGAAAATACAATCTCACTTTTCATTCTTTGAGTTCCATTAAACTTTTTTTTTTTTCCCATTTCTTAACTTCACCAAATATAACTTGAAATTTAAATCTTATCGATTCTTTCTTATTATTATTTTTTTATTATTTCTCTTTCTCTTTCTATTTTTCTCGTTAAATTCTCTAATCAATTACAATCTTACCATATCATTACAGGAGAAATTAAAAATTTAAATTGTGAAACTCTAGTATTACTTACCCCCACAATAGTCTTACTTTATCGCTAAAACTGAACTACTTGTCACACAAGACTTTCTACTTACTTTTAATGACCCTATATACTACCGAACTAGTCGTATTTGCTACACAATATGACTACGCTTATCATTTTTTATTTTTGCGATAGGATACCAAAATCATTAATTTTGTACCGAATCAACCCTCAAAAAGCCAAAAAAAAAGAAAAAGAAAAAGGCAAATTGACACTTATACCCTTGCACATTTGTTGCTGCGAGAATGACCGACGAAAGCAAAACTAACTCCACCTTGTAGCTTGTTCCCATAAATCATCAAACCACAACCATCCTTCTCTAAACTTCAAATTATCACCTACATTCACATTCCACTTTCTCTCTCCACATTTCTCTCTCTCTAAAACTTTTTCTATATATACCACCCTTTCTTCCTCCCATTGATCACATCATCACAAACCTATACTCTCTCTCTCTCATGGCTCCAAGCTTGAGCAAAGTTGCCCTAGTAGAACCAATGGAGGTTGAGGATGGTGAAGTACCCTTATCAATCACCCTGGAAGGATCAAATTTTTTTGCTAATGGCCATCCAATTCTCACTCAAGTCCCTCCCAACATTGTAGCCACACCCTCTCCATTCATCTCCAAAGACCCGACTCAAAACATGGTCGGTTGCTTCGTCGGGTTCAACGCGGCCAAGCCGCAGAGTCGCCACGTGGCGGCCATCGGCAAGCTCAGGGACATCCGGTTCATGAGCATATTCCGGTTCAAGGTCTGGTGGACCACCCTCTGGGTCGGGCGAAGCGGCAAAGACCTGGAATATGAGACCCAGATGGTCCTGCTTGATAAGTCCAGCTCCACCACCATCTCGGGTCGAACCCGACCCTATGTTTTGCTACTTCCAATCGTTGAAGGACCTTTCAGGGCTTCACTCCAACCAGGCATGTCCCCTTACCTATGAAACTTGATTCTTAAGGATCTGTTTGGTTACTGTTTTTTTTAGCCACTTTCTACTATTTAAGTCAAAAAAAATTTGGCCGTTCGTTTTAAGTTTTATTTAGCTGTTAAACGAATGAGATCCGCTTCTGTTTAGTTTGTTAAAAATTCAAGATTAATTTGTTAAGTAAATAAATTAAATTTAAATGTATTTTAAAATTCATTAAGTTTACAAAATAAATCTAAACAACTTACTAACTTCACTCAGTGTCAACAATATGCATTATTGAGTTCGGTAACTTAAAACTTGTTTTAGATCAATTTAAAAAGGAAATAAGTTAAATTAGAATATATTTTAAAATTCGTTAGGTTATTAAGTTAAGTTTAAGTAATTTATTACATAGGCCCTGTTTGGTAGGACTTATTTCTAGCTTATTTCAGTTTTTATCTTAATTTAAGTTATTTTGATGTGTTTGGTTCAGCTTAACAATACAGCTTATAATTTTTTGTAAGTCACAAATCAACTTATTCTTTGAGTGGGGGATGAGAAGCTTGATTTATAAGTCAAAAATCAGCTTATGTTCATAGTTATATATAAACTATAAGCTGTTAGGTTATAAGTTATAATCACTTTTTCACAGCTCTACCAAACGGAGCCATAATTTGTTTGTGACCTTATATTTAGATGACAGTTGGAAAAAAAATGTAATTTTTAACTTGATTTTTTAAAAAACCACAATATGTCTGATTTTATTTTATCTGTAATAAAAAATTAAATTTGTATTATTATTATTATTTACTTTTTGATAATTTATTAAATTTTACTTTTCTTTAAATTTTTATTTAAAAAATTATTTTTTTATATTGATATAATTTCTTTTCTTGAATAAATAATAAATTTTTTCAAAAAAAAAAAAAAACAGGGGATGATGATGACATGGACATGTGCGTGGAGAGTGGGTCCACCAAAGTCCTTGGCGCCAGCTTCCGCAGCTGCATGTACATGCACGTAGGACACGACCCATACCGATTAATCAAGGACGCCATGAAGGTCCTAAGGGTTCATTTAGGCACCTTCAAACTCCTCGAAGAAAAGTCCCTCCCAGGCATAGTAGACAAGTTCGGTTGGTGCACATGGGACGCATTTTACCTTAAGGTACACCCTCAAGGCATTTGGGAAGGTGTGAAAGGCCTAGTAGAGGGCGGGTGTCCTCCAGGTCTAGTCCTAATCGACGATGGTTGGCAGTCCATCGCACACGATGAGGACCCCATCAGTGATCAAGAAGGGATGAATCGGACGGCTGCTGGTGAACAAATGCCATGTAGGTTGATCAAATTTGAAGAGAATTACAAGTTTAGGGACTATGTGAGTCCTAGAGTGGGGTCCAATAAGGGGATGGGTGCCTTTGTGAAGGATCTTAAAGGGGTGTTTGGGAGTGTGGAATATGTGTATGTGTGGCATGCACTTTGTGGGTATTGGGGAGGGGTTAGGCCAGGTGTCCTAAATATGCCTGCGTGTAGGGTAGTGGAACCCAAGTTATCCGAAGGGTTGGAGATGACGATGGAAGATCTAGCGGTGGATAAGATTGTCAACAATGGGGTTGGGTTCGTCCCGCCGGAGATTGTTGATCGCATGTACGAGGGGCTTCACTCGCATCTTGAGTCTGCCGGGATTGATGGTGTTAAGGTAGATGTCATACATGTGAGTATTGCTCTCTCTTGGAGAAGTGTTTTGTTACTTTTTTTTGACATTGTTTGGACACGTGTTTGCTTGTTGTGCATTTGGCCGTTTGCCTGTTCATGCATAAGGATATTTATGACATTTTATTTTTTAAAAATAATTCACTTTGCTTGGTTTCCATTTTTTAAAAACAGTTTTCAGAAAATTCTACACTCTTATTTTTCGTATTTTTTTATTTTTACTGAATTTTAAAAATATTTTATGTAATTTTTTTACTTTTTAGACACACCTAACATAAATACACCTAAAAAGTAAAAAAATTGTAAAAAAAATCTTTTAAAAATTCACTAAATACCAAAAATACAAAAAAAAAAAGAATTTAGTACATTTTTTGTATTTTTATGTATTTCTTAATTTTTTAAAATATTTTTTCACACTTTTTTTACTTTTTAGACACATCTAAGTAAGGTGTATCTAAAAAAGTAAAAAAAATGTTTAAAATTTTAAAAATATTCACTAAAAATAAAAAACACGAAAATTAAAAAATTCAAATTTCAAAAAACTTAATCCAAAAAACTCAAACCAAACACAGTGATTACTATTTATTTTGATAATCTAAATCATTTATTTTATAAATTGTTTTGAGATGATTATTTATGCAAAAAGAGTTGGCTTTTTGGTGCTGTTTGGGTTTGTATGTTTGACCATAGATCTTGTTTCGATAATTAAAATCATTCATTTTATTAGTTACATCGTGTATATATTATAGAAAAAATTAAATTAATTCGATAATTATAACCTATTAAATTTATAGAGTTTGTTATATAAAAAAAATGTACAATAAGTGTGATTTTAAAAATAAATCATTTATTTATTTTTTAGTAACAAACATTTAAATTAAATAGTTTATGATTAGCAAATAGATTTAGTTTTTTTGATAAATGATATACACGAATAACCTACCAAATGAACATTTGAATAATTTAAACGGGACGGTATAGATCCCATGGGCCTAACAACAACCTATAGTCCATATATGGAAGCTAACTAGTATATGCAAAAAATTAAATTGATCAATAAATTATAACTATGTGATCGAATCATATTTACCTTTGAAAAAAATATACAAATTATTTTAAAAATCATATTTGACATTGCCAAAATGACAAACCTACCCAAGATGCTCTCATCAAGTAACATATAAATAAAAGGAAAAATGAAAAAATTATATTCACTTATTTTTTAGGTTTTCTTTATAAGTTGATTTTCTTTTCTAGATTATTTTTTTTAGTAACATTTTTAAATCATGTCGATTTTATTCTTTTGATCTGTCTCGTGACCTTGAACTTTAAAATAAAATTTAAAAAAATTATTATTTTTTTTTTTATAAAGAAATGTTCATTACAGACCAAATAAGCCAACTTTTTAAAGGTTTTTTGGACAAAAATTTATTCATTTTTGTCTTTACGAATTTCAATATCATCTAATCGAGATAAATTTTGAACTAAAATTATAAATTATTTACCCATGTTTCCAAATATTAGATGCTTTAGTCTAGTGGAAAATATTATCACCTTCAACAATGATGCATAAAAATTAGAGACCAATATCAATTTGGGAATAATGTGCAGATCCTGGAAATGGTAGCTGAGGAATATGGTGGTAGGGTGGAGCTAGCAAAAGCTTATTACAAGGCCTTAACTGAATCAGTGAGGAAACATTTCAAAGGGAATGGTGTCATTGCTAGCATGGAACATTGCAATGACTTTATGTACCTCGGCACCGAGGCCATCTCTCTCGGACGTGTAGGTCTGTATCGATTCAAATTTCATGTATCATTATCTTGAGAAATTTTACTGAGATTGGTGTTTGGTTGATGGGAAAATGATGGAAATGAATGAAAATTTGATTTCTGTGTTATCGAGGGATTTAATTAGTTATAGTTCAACAATGATAGGAGACCTAAAATTATTCACAGAAAAGTATACGAATTATATTATATTCATTTTAAATGGGATTCACACTCTACTAGTGCACAAACAGTAACTGCATTTATTCTATGATTTTTTATTTTTTTGTGTTTGTAGCATTTGTTTTTCTAGTCTCCTTTAATTTAGGGTCAATTTGGTGAGGGTCTATCCAAACTCAACCCGAAAGTGTGGAGCTGTTTGCTCAAGCCCATCTTGAGTTTATTTCAAAGAGTTTGGGTTAGGCCTAAGCCCATCTAGTTGAGCATAAGCTACTATTTCTTACTTGTTACTTCTCTTATTGGCACTGAATTGTTCTCTGTCAATGCATATAGGTGATGATTTTTGGTGCATTGATCCATCCGGTGATCCGAACGGGACATTTTGGCTGCAAGGTTGTCACATGGTGCATTGTGCCTACAATAGCTTGTGGATGGGAAATTTCATACACCCTGATTGGGACATGTTCCAATCTACTCATCCTTGTGCCGAGTTTCATGCCGCGTCTCGAGCCATTTCTGGTGGGCCCATTTACATAAGTGACTCGGTCGGGAAGCACGACTTCCGGCTGCTCAAGAGCCTGGTGTTGCCTGACGGGTCAATCTTACGCTGCCAATATTATGCACTTCCCACTAGAGATTGCCTATTTGAAGATCCATTACATGACAGTAAAACCATGCTCAAGATTTGGAACCTCAACAAGGTAATATACTTGTAAGTTGTACATCTCTAGCATCATTGAAGCATATGAATTGAGTAGCATTTATTTATTTATGTCTTGTTTCTTAATAGAAGGATTCTTTATAAAGTTAAGATGAAATTGAGCTGAAATAGTTGAAATTAGGGTTCTAGTTTTGCAATTTAAGTTTTAGATTTTTTGGGTCTTGCTTTTTAAGCACTTTGATGGTGTAATTGGGCATTCATTAAATTCAGACAAATATTTTTATGAATAATATCATTTAGTGAATGTTGGTTTAATTGGTTTAATGTAATTTAACTTGTAAAATAAATAAATAAATGACCCCGTGGAACAAAACTCTTGGAGTAATCACTGAGGCGTGAACTACTATTGATAAGGTTTATTTTTTACCATAACAGATTCTTTTTCTTCAAAATTTATGTTCCTTTGTCCCTGATGCACTGTTAGTTTAATTGGTTTAATGTAATTTAACTTGTAAAATAAATAAATAAATGACTCCGAGGAACAAAACTCTTGGAGTAATCACTGGGGCGTGAACTACTGTTGATAAGGTTTATTTTTTACGACAATGGATTTTTTTTCTTCAAAATTTATGTTCCTCTGTCTCCAATGCACTTTTTACCCACAAGATATTAAAATCTTGAGGCCTAATTGTATGACTAGAAGTGTATTGAAATAGGGTAACAAAAATTGTAAGAATAGAGGATTTCGTACCATTTTTTATAGTTCATTTGAGCCAATCTTCCAATCTAATTTTCTCTAATTTGAATCTACAATAGTTCACAGGAGTTTTAGGAGTTTTCAACTGCCAAGGAGGAGGATGGTGCCCAGAATCCAGAAAAAACAAGTGCGCAAGCGAATGTTCCCACACTGTGACCTGCTTGACCGGCCCTAAAGATGTCGAATGGGGCACTGGAAAAAACCCAATCCCCATTAAAGGAGTGGACACATATGTTGTCTACATGTTTCAACAAAAGAAACTCAAGCTGATGAAACCGTCCGAAGTCCTAGAAATCTCCCTTAAGCCATTCGACTACGAGCTTCTCACAATCTCTCCAATAAAGTTTTTACCAAGTAAATCGATTCAATTTGCTCCGATTGGATTGGTGAACATGCTCAACTCTAGTGGTGCAATTGATTTACTGGTCTACGATGATTTGGCTAATTCAACAAGAGTTGGAATAAAGGGTTCTGGGGAAATGAAAGCCTTTGCATCCGAAAAACCGTTATCGTGCCACATCAATGGTGTCGATGTTGATTTTAGTTACGATGATCATTTAGTCACGGTTCAAGTTCTGTGGCCTAATTCTTCAGGATTATCGGTAATTAAGTACTTGTTTTAACTCTTCAAGATACTTATCCAAAAAAAAACTCTTCAAGATTATCGGTAATTAAGTACTTGTTTTGAAGTTTAAAGAAGTGTTTCCTCTCATCCAAGATATGTAACCAATCTTGGTGAAACTGGTAAAGCATGTAGTGAAGTGTATTTTACCTAAACACAAAAAAGAAAACTATGTATCCTGTTTTTCAGTTCATCTGAATCGTTGAATTTCTTGATAATTTTTATTTTTTATATTGATAATATTTTTAACGGATTTTACAAAATGAACAATTGAGACCATGATAAAGTCTTCAGAGTGAGGCCCTTCGAAAGCCACGCTACACTATTTGTTGTGCCAATAGACTCCTTCAAAAAAAAAAAAAAAAAAAAAGTGATATGTCATTACTTTAAACCTTGGTCATCTATCATTATAAAATTTCCATTTTTGAAGGAAAAAATTGAAAGAAAAAAAAAAATTTATGTTAAATATAGGTAGATACATTTTTGCTATATAAAATAAAACAAAATTAAAAAACATATTAAATTTGATTAAGCTTATTTATATTTCAAAGCATACACACATTTATATGCAAATAGTTGCAATTTAAATATTTTAATTTTTTTTGTTACAATTATAAATGAAATTATTATTATTTTATCAGTGTATCTTTACAATTACATTAATTTAATACAATTACACTATAAGAAGTTGAGCAATGCTAAAGTTACCAGATAATTTACCAAAAAAATATTTGATAATTTTTTAATAATTATCTTGTGTCTCTAAACATTTTTTTTTTGGCGAAGAATTCAACATCAATGTGTCTTCTTCGTTTTGTTCTAAAAAAAAAATGTCTTCTTCGTATTAACGTCAATGTCTTCTCATGGAGAAGAAGAAATTTTAAATTTTAAATTTTTTATTTATAATTAGGTATTTGGGTCAGTTTATGCACACTTCGACTAATTTCAGGATCCACACAAAGCGCTCATTCATGTGAATCTGACAAATCTCGGGCATGGCCTATAAGCATGGCCTAAGGAATGGATTGTTTCTAATGAAAGTTGAACCTGAGACGTACATAGAGCACATTCTTAAGTTTTAAATTGCAGCTGATAGTCCAACCCCTTAAAGTTGAGTTAAAAAAAAAAAAAAATCATTCTTAGAGGTGGAAAATTATTAAAATCTCTATTACAATATCAAATCAAACAAAATCAAACCATATCTTAAGTCTTATCAAATAGGGTTAATTACACTATATGCCCTATAGTTTGGGACTTGTGTCATTTTGGTCCATGACTTTTCAATTGTGACACATTTGACCCTGAATTTTGAATCTTGTTCCAAATAAGGACAATTGAAAATATCATTAGATTTTTTAAGGGTAAGTTGTCAATTTGATAAAATATAAATTAATTTGACAAAAATAAATGTCAAAAATTATTTCTATCCACCAATGATAAAATTATGTAAAATTAATAAAAAATAATAAAAATTGCATGATTAAATTTTTAAAATTAATTTTACATGATCATCATCCAAACACATAATAAAAATTAATTTGGTAACAAAAATAAATAAATGTCTAAAAGATTTATCAATTTTACATAATTTTATTTTTAGTGGGTATAAATAATTTTTAAAAATTCAAAAATATTTGTTTGAAATTTATTTTTGTCAAATTAGTTTATATTTTATCAAATTGACAATTTTACCCTTGAAAAATCTAATAATATCTTCAATTGTCCTTATTTGGAATAAGATTCAAAATTCAGGATTAAATGTGTCATAATTGAAAAGTCAAGGACCAAAGTGACACAAGCCCCATATTATAGGGACTATTTATGTAATTTGCCCTATCAAATAAGATCGACTATATGAATCATTTTTCTGTACTTGAATGGAATCTTTGTTACAATCAACATAAAATAATCTCCCAACTTTAGACATAATTCATATGATTTTTATAATTTCATTTTCGATTAAAAAGTATGATTTCATTTTCGATTAAAAAGTAGATAAAAAAAAGTACTTATGTAATGGCTCACATGATCACTCTAATAAAATTAAAAAAAATTAAAATTAAAAGTTTCATCATTCAAGGTGAAAGGCCAAAGTAAACATCAGGTCTCGCTTATTAATATATTATTTTAATTAAAAATTATAATAAATTAACACATTATTATTTTTTTATTTTTTAAGAAAATTACAATTGAGTTAAAGTTTTTAAAATAAATTTTAAGTCGTTGATCTAGGTCGTCCATTGTTATACTTGTGGATACGTGTATAGATGGGATTAAAAGGAAGTCAGGCTCGGGCTCAGGTATGAGTGGCGTGAGTACTTTTGATTCTTTTACTGGATAGTGCGATACGCGTGTTGCGTTTCTGGTAGTTTGCGTGGTAATAAAGTAAAGATATTTTCAGAATGATTGACATAAAGTAAAGGCGGGAAAATAATTATGCTTTTGAATTATTTTGAATGGAGAATCATCGTCCTTACACGTGGGCCAGTTTTGCTATTTATTTGGTACCAAAAAACATTTAATGGGAGAGAGGAATATGCTTTTGCAGTGGGATAGCTATTACAGTGACATTGTTTCTGGTATTTTGTTTCATCCCTCCTTTTCTGTCTTTTTTTTTTTGGTTAATTCTATTGTTATACAATGTTGTACTCCTTAAAAGAGTATCACAAGAATTACGGGCAGCTTACTCAAATGTGTGTAGATCGTTTTTTGACGTAGCAAATAAGACTTTGGGAAGAGAGCCGTCAGTCAGCTCCGGTGAAGTTTGTTCCGGTGTACGAGGAGTAGAGAAAAAAAATGTCAAAGTTAAGATGTCTGAACATAAGGGTTAGCAGGGGGAAGAGAATTTGCAGAATTTGTAAGATAAAAGATTTTAAGTGTTTTATCAAAAATGGAATGAGTACTAAGAAACCAGTATCGGACTCCTCTTGCGTACCGGAGGTCAAGGACTTCGGTGGCCATTGGATATAAGTGTAGTTACCGTAGTCGTGTACCTTTTAAGGCGGCGTATGTACGCAGACGGTATGTTCAGAATATTCCCTGATATATTAAGAAGATCAAGAGGGGAGTAAGGAAGTTGCAACTGTACGATGAACAATTAAGAGACGTTAAATTTGATAATAAAGGTGTGACGAGATTACTTAATGGTATTGAGTTGGGTAATAAAAGATATGACCGTCAATCAGACAAGATCGTGGTTAAGGGTATAAAATTAATTGGGAATGTTCATTTGGGACAAGATGCTAAAGACGAAACTGTGGTCCACTATGTATTGTTTTTCGTCATAAGTGATAATAGTCCGTCGATTCCGTCTCCACACCTGACAAGATATTTATTGGAGTTGGCAAGGGTAATCTTAAAACTTGGATTGTTGATCCTGACCAGTCCGATAGGTTTCGGATGCCAAAGAAAATGAGATTCAAGCTCATTGGTGGCAAGGACAAAGAGCACGTTCGTCACGGAATAGAAGTTTGTAAACCGATTTTTCCCAGTTGATGTTTGGACGGACTACAAAGATACACTGTTGGGAAATATTGAAGGTATTCAGAAGGGTGTCATATATTTAGTGGCTACTACTGTTAGTGGGAAAGAATGCAAAATTACGTTAAGAAGTCAAATGTATTTTAAAACTGTTTAGAATTTTAATTTTATGTGTTTTTATTTGTAATGTTTAGGTGAATGGAGGTGGACGATATAAAAACTAGTGTTGTTGAAGGTGTTTCAACAAGTGATTTTAGTTGTATTGAACTTGCTTTACTTAATTTATTTTCTTAGTTGAGGTTGAGATACAAAGAAAAAAGTATTAGGGTTGATAAAATATTGATAAAATATTCCCCATTTGCGCATCCTATGCCAGTGGGTTGGTCAGAGTAAATGTGTACGATAAGAGGTTAGATGGTAATGACAGTTTGCAGTTGTATTTTATTTTCCCTGTGGATTGTCAATGCGAGTTAGTGTATTATGGGAATAGTTAATGTTCAATTAACGACAAACAGGTGTCATAGATGGTGAAGTATCAACTTGAAAATTCGAATATTAAAAAGAGGATTACGTATTGTAAAATGAATGGGTATTTGAAGTATTCTATGAGTGACATGCTAGGAGATTCGCAAATGAGGGCCCCATCTATTGTTGTGTTATCTAAATAATATACTCATGATAATGTTTATGTTTGGCACTGTGCTCCAACCAAGGCCATTCCGATTCTGACCTGAACAATGTTTGTGGGTTTACCGGAGAGGCAAATAGATTTGTTGTTAGGAGGTTTTGGAGAAAGTGGTTCAGTTATTCATGAACACAGAGGTCGTTTGAGATTGATGTACGTAGAGGTGGTGATGGAACTAGTGATGCTAATCTTGGTCTGCCAATTTTGGGAGGTTAGTATTAGAAAAGAAGAAGTTGATCGGAGAGGATTAGTTGTTATGGATCCCATAGAATTTTCTGATATTTTACGAAATGTAATAATGAGTGTAAAAAATAATGATGAGAGTCAAGATGTAATAATTGATGATAAGGGAAATGTAATAAATAAATAAAAGTTTGAGTGATTTCCTAAATAAAATTAATAAATTTTTTCATTAATCATGACAATGGTTACGTTTACATCAAATCGTTCTCTCATTTTTGGGGACATTGTATCTAACCAACTACTGTCCCCATTAGTTAATATAATACAAACAATTCCTCCTCTAATAGTAAGATCTGGTTGGAATTTAACAAATACATGGAAGTCACTTTGGCAACCTACTAAATTTTTCATTAGTTCGGAAGGGACTGTTGAGTATTTGATGTCGTTTATGATGTTGTAGACAGCATCTTGATCGTAGTCTGATGGGTCGTTGAACACACCAAAATTAAATACTAAACTATACCAAATTCTATCAGAATAATGGCAAGTCCAGGTATCGATCCACAGGGACTATTGTGAAATTAAACTAATTTAATTGTTAAATTCCTAAATTAATTTTGATAAAAAGATTGAATGATCATAACCTAATTTAATTAACAAATAAATTAAACTGAGGAATTAAATTATCAATAGGGAAAGTCAACGCACGTGCGGGAAAAGTCAACTCTGCCAAATTCTGTCTTTTTGCTCATTTTATGCTCCGACGATGTACAACCTGATTGACACTCAACACACATAAAATATACAGTTTGACCAACAAGTGAAGTTAAAAGATTCTAATTAATGGCTTCAATGATGTACATTTCGGCCTTAATCACATCCCCCAACTTACTACTTGCTAGTCCTCAAGCAAGAAAATAAAATAAAATTAAACAAAATCTATCTATTTCCTCTTTCGTGGGAAAACGATTGCATTTAGCATATGCAACAAGTCTTTAAACCACAAGGTTACCCCAAGTGGACGAGTAAAGTCTCGTGAGGGTTTCCAGAAAATGATACCCACAAACATTAACATTTTCATATATACTCAACAACAAATGACCACACTACTCTACTTAACAATCAACTTATGTGCCACTACAGTGTGATATTTAGACATCATGAGTCATTTAAGGCACAGTGGACAAGCATGAAGGAACCTATTGAGTCAAAACCACAATTTAGTTAATACAAAAGTAAAGTTCCCTATACTTGTGCATGCTAGTAGACAAGTCATGAGTACCCTCGGGGTAAAGTGCAATCTCCATATTAGTTAACTATCCACTATAATAGCCCAGTGTAACTCATAATAACACCCATCATATACAGAAAGACTAACTTGTTGCAGCCAAGATTTTCAAAAGTTGTTGTTGTTTTTTTTTTTTTTTAAAATGACTGTGCAATGTCCTGATCCATTAAGCTTTCTAATCAACCCATGTAACAAGCATTGGGCCAATGACTCCCAAACCAGACGGTTTTAGGGCATTAGGTGTGGAGACACCCCTACGGGCTTAATAACTCGAGTTGAAAAGGCTACGAATCCGAACAAGTCATTCTTCTTATTTTTCCTTAACTGTGCAATGTCCATGTCCCTTAAGCTTTCTAATTAACCCATGTAACAAGCATTGGGCCAATGACTCCCAAACCAGACGGTTTTAGGGCATTAGGTGTAGAGACACCCCTACGGGCTTAATAACTCGAGTTAAAAAGGCTACGGACCTAAACTAGTCAAGTGGTGTTTTTGTATTTATTTATTTTTATTTTTTTTTTAAGAATCTTGGCCCCTCATTTATTCTTTTCTGCAACTCTAGCTATTATCAATGATGTACACCAAGGATTATAATAAAAAGATCACGGCTATGATAGTGTGCTCATGTGAATTAAGGCATACTCATAACAAGTGTACTAATACCACAAACATAGACAACTCTCCTCGTGCAAACATAGCATGCAAGTATCTACCCAATAAATCCTTTTCATACAAGTCTACTATGCTCTCTAATTAACATATGCAAATATCATCACTCTACTAGCAAAAAGTCACATCAAGTGGAGTAATGCAATCAAGTGAAACATGTATAAGCATGAATTATGAGCCAAATAGCAATGCACAAAAGAAAATATGACCCTCATCCCCCAACTTGAATATGACATTGTCCTCAATGGAAAAGGAAAGAGAAATGAGAGAAAATTACCAGAATTGTAGGTGCACATCCAGAAAGGCAGAGAGTAACATATATACACTTCACATTTTTTTTTTTTGAAGAAAAGAAAAAACGAAAAAGAAGAAGGAAAATAAAAATAAAAATAAAATACACAAAGCAGTATATAGGCGGGTACTACGGAGAAGCCGGTGGTGGTGGTGGTGGTGGGAAATGTTGGGCAAATAAGGCTTGCATCAAAGCGCGCGTCTCGAAGGCGTCATCCTGACCCTGTTGCCGGATGGCGAGGT
>NW_021026424.1:145543-161019 GCF_004153795.1 Camellia sinensis | reverse complement strand
TTATGTACCGAGCCTTTTATATGCAATACAAATGCATGGATGCACGCATGCATAGCATAAGGTATGCTAATTTCAAAAAATGCCCTAATCTACCATCATAAGCAGGTAAATAAAAGGGAAGAAAGAAATGGGGATTGGAAGACATACACACACTCACCCACACTTATTACATATTTACCCTCACTTAGAGGGTCCAAATGAATATTACAGTCCCAAAATAATCAACAAATAAAATATTACAGTCCCAAATAATAAACAGACAGAATTATTACAAAAATTCTAATTAATTAAAAGAAAAGATGCAAAAGAAAGAAGAGGGTGGCCGCAGCCTCTGCCTCGGGATGCGCAGATGATGCATGCTCGGAACTTGACTCGCCCGAAAAACCCGTACCATACCCCTGCCACCTCTGTTTGTACTGCCTTGTCTCTCTGAAAATTGCCCAAGTCCTGGAGCAGGTTCCTTACATGCTACAGAACACCACCGGCCAGACAGAATTCCCACCGGCACTCCAGAATTTCCATCGGCATTTATTGGATTCATCAGCACTACAGAGATTGCCGGTCGGCACTAAATTCTGCCGGTCGGCAGAAACCTCCCTTGAAGAACCCTTGAAGAACAAATGGTCTAGCCCTCTTCTTTTGATCAAAACCAGTCCAAAAACTCAAGAAACAACCCCCCAAGTTCCTCAATCTCGGAATAAGGTGTAATAGTGTGTGTAATGGTGCAAAAGTAAGGTAAAAACCACCTTTAGGCCAAGGAAACACACACAAAGGAGGGGAGAGAGGGAGATATAGAGATAATATGTATCTATATCTCTAAGCTCTGGTTTTTGGTTGAAAAAGTCTAACCTAGATCAAAGAGGAAAGCCTCTCTCTTATAGGACTCCCTCTTGCAAAGCTTATACAACAAGCTTGGCTAGAGGGAAGTTGGTGCCAGCTATCACAGCTGGCACAAAATATCTCCATAAAGTGGATGAACAGTGGTCGGCTGCCCAAAAATGTCATTTCGACAAAAAATAGTGCCGACCGGCAACAAACTATGCCGACCGGCAATAAAATGTGCCGACCGGCAAACAAAAGTGCCGATGGCAGCAAAAACCAGCCGGTGGCCTCTAGCCACTGCCGGTGGTGTGTGGGGATGTCTCATAAGGCATTCCCTGCCCCTCCAAGGCAAAACACGAGTGTTCGGTGCAAAACCAAACACTAAACGGTCGAGTTCGGAGATCCTGAGGAAGGACGTGCGAGCCGAGACCTCCGGGAACTCCAAACGAACACGATCATGGATGATCACCGAGTGTTCGAACGGTGACGTCCAAGTCTTGAGGACGGTCAAAAATGGGGTGTCTACACTGATTCACTACTTCCATTACAAGAAATTGGACCTTTGGCAACTACTTTTGGTGACAACGTCAATTTTTCATAGCCAAAAGTATATTTTTGGCGACACAGTAATCAATTTCGTTGGGAAAAGTAGACCTTTACCAATGCAATTTACTATCATCGCTAAAAAAGCATAACATTGGCTATGCGCCAAAATTTCATAAATTTTAGCTACGAGGCTTATTTTTTAGCAACGCAATAAGCGTCGCTATTAATGTGCTTACTTTTGGCAACGACAAGTTAGCATGGGCAAAGAGTTAAACATTTAGCGACGATAATACTATTCGTCGATAAAAGTTTTGGTAGTGAAATGAGGTGATTTAGTTTTTAGCGACGATAATACTATTCGTCGATAAAAGTTTTGGTAGTGAAATGAGGTGATTTAGTTATTTGTATTTTTATTATAATTTTTCAAAAAAATTTAAATATTCTAAAACGGCAACGATGGTAGTGAAATGAGGTGATTTAGTTATTTGTATTTTTATTATAATTTTTCAAAAAATTTTAGAACAAATAACTAAATCACCTCATTTCATTACCATCGTTGCCGTTTTAGAATATTTAAAATTTTTTGAAAAATTATAATAAAAATAAAAATAACTAAATCACCTCATTTCACTACCAAAACTTTTACCGACGAATAGTATTATCGTCGCTAAATGTTTAACTTTTTGCCCATGCTAACTTGTCATCGCCAAAAGTAAGCACATTAATAGCGACGCTTATTGCGTTGCTAAAAAATAAGCCTCGTAGCTAAAATTTATGAAATTTTGGCGCCAACCAATATTTTTGGCACCTAGTCAATGTTATGCTTTTTTAGTGATGATAGTAAATTGCGTTGGTAAAGGTCTACTTTTCTCAATGAAATTGATCACTGTGTCACCAAAAATATACTTTTGGCTACGAAAAATTGACGTTGTCGCTAAAAGTAGTCGCCAAAAGTGTAATTTCTTGTAGTGTTTCAGGCAAAGATCACTACTATTAACTCTAGGTCATGAGTAGGGTAATTCCTCTCAAGTGTTTCCGACTGTCACAAGCCATAGGCTACTACCTTCCCCCTTGCATCAAAACACAACCCAAATCTTCCCATGAGGCATCACAATACATCAAATAGCCCAAACCCCTCTCTGGAATAATCAATACAAGAGTAGTGGTAAGTCTAACCTTAAGCTCTTGAAATGACTTCTCATAAGTCTCACTCCATACAAACTTAATTCCCTTCCTCATCAGTCTAGATAACGGTGAAGCTAATCTAGAGAAATCTTTCATAAACCGACGGTAATACCCAGTCAACCCCAAGGAACTACGGATCTCAAAAGTATTTTTAGGTTGTTCCCAATCTTGCACTGCCTCTTTCTTGGATAAATCTATAGTCGTCCCTTCCTCGCATCATACTGTCTTGTGCACCCGCATCGCACTGTTTTGTACACTCACCTTGTATCGCACTATTTTGTGCACCTTGCATCGCACTGTTTTGTGCATTCACCTTGTATCGCACTATTTTGTGCATTCACCTTCTATCACACTATTTTGTGCATTCACCTTGTATCGTATAGTTTTGTGTACCATGTACCACATTGTCTTGTGCACCTACATAGCACTGTTTTGTGCATTCACCCACATTACACTGTTTTGGGCATTCATTCACCCCGCACTATTTAGTGCACCTCACCTGCACTTTCTTGTGCAGTTTCTGGGCCTATGAGACCTCAAATCCTCTAAAGGTGCAATTTATTTGGTGTTTGTCGTGCCCGAATGACTACAGGCGGTCTGATACAGCCAGCTGACTGTGTTTGTATTGAGTTCCTAGGAGATCAACTGAGACGGTGGAAACTAGAGTTTGGATAGCGATGCCTAGAACACAAAGATTCAAAATTTTTGAGACTAAAGTCTGGTTTGAATACCTTGGGGTGTATTCTCGGCTTGAAATCTGTATGACATTCCCATAGGTTGAGGTAGCTTGTATGCGCCTCAATTCTGGATACTGAACCAACCTAGTCTGCCACCTTGTTGGAGAATAAGAAAAGTTGCAAACATAGCCAGGAAGAAAAGTAGTACCCATGGTTTTGAAGCGCAATATGAAAGAAGAAAAATTAAAACCAAGAAGAAAAGAAAAATCCCCAGCAATATAAGGTATGTCATCACCAACAACCCTTGTAAGGTTCTTTCTAAGGCACCACTTCCTAGCTGCTACATCGCATCTACTGCATTGTGCATTACATCCATTACATCCATTACATCATATCATTTTATTACCTACATCTTTTCCATGTTAAGTGTAGTTTGGCATGTGATTATACCTTTCCCGCATTAAAACATGGCTCTACATGTGTACACACTTATTCTGCAAGAATTGTGGTCTGAGAGTTTCGGCACCTTTTCTGTGTTAGACGTGGTTTGTTTTGTGTCCATGCCTTTTCTAGGTAAAACTTTGTTCAGCCTGCGTCCCCTATCAATTTTATCCATTGTATCCATTGCATCATACTCTATCTTGTTGCATTCATCCTTTTCGCATAAACGCGTTTAGGGTCATTATCATCCTATTGCATGATTATTTCCCAGTATATCTTTCCCCAGCAGATCATTCCTCTCTTATATTTTACCACCCAATTACTTGTACTCTTTCTAAGAAAGATAAAGTTCTGCATGTGGCTATTCCCCTTTTACGTTGAAACATGGTTCTGTTATGTGAAAGCATCCATGCTGCACTGAGGCCAGTATTGAGGATGTAGGCACTTAACCTGTGTTAGGCGTCATTTGGCTGTGCCCACTTCTTTTTTATATAAAATGCAGTTTGATTGGCATCTTCATTCCTTTATGGTATTCGTGTGTTTTGCACTACTTGTGGTTTGATTATTTTATTACATTGTGTATCATTTTGCATTCTGCCCCTGAACTACGCTAGTTTGATTCCTTGCAACATGATACATTGGCAACCCTTGGGTTCAACCAACTACATTTGCATTTTGTTTGTTTGCCCAAGTTTTACAGCCTTGTCAAAATGGGTCGTCTTCAGGCTTTGACATTCACTCATGTCATTTCATGACTTCAAGCTCTATCAAAGAGGGGCAACTTTAGACACCACATTTTGTACTGCCCTTAAGACATGGGCGCCTCAGGTTGAACACTCGATGATGAAATAATACGCTCTACAAACGTTTGTTTTCTTCAGCAAAGAGCTTCGATTTTTGAGCTTCTAATCCCAACCTTACACTCTATTTTGACCAAAACTATTTTAAACTTCAAAATATTTTTTCAAATGTTTCTACGATGTTTTGAGGCTTGCATTTTGATTAAAATAGTGCACTTTTCGGTAAATCGAGTAAGGTAAGGACAAAGTGAAAATAAATGTAAGGGACATGAAATATTTGAAAATATTTAAAAACGTCTTGTTTGTAGGTTCGGAATTACAGGAAATAGGAGAGGATGGAAAAAAACTAGTTTAGGAAAAGGTTGAGCATTAAACCGTTATGAAGAAAATGACCAGCCTTCTCAAAATTAGGCATATCTCTTTGTACACTTCAAATTTAAATGTGAGACCACCACCATTGGAAAGTAGACTTTGGGGGCTTCAATCTAACTCAAGAATCACTGAAAACCGAGTCCAGATTACGGAGATATGACCGTTTAAAGTAGGGCTTGAAAATAGATTTTTCTTGCAAGTAACTGGCCGGCCACTTAAGAAGCTGCTTGACCAATTACAGTGACCGACTGGCCAGTTGATGAGAAATACGACCATTTCAAGTGACCGGACGACCATGTGTCCCAACATACTGGCCAACCAGGTTTCTCAGCTAGCATATATGTTGCAGCCAACTGTTCCCCCTATGTGCATGCCTTGCACCAGCTGGCTCAATACAGATATTTCCAACTGAGGCAACTGTTTTTCTATATATACTTGACCATTCCTTATGTTTTTAGGCTAGAAAAAAATCCTAAGAGCTCAAAGCTTGCCAAACACTCTCCCTCTCTATCTTTCGATACACATACACTTTACATACACTGCCTAAACCAAAAATTTGAGTCTCATTGCTAAGGTTCTTAAGCCAAAATTTCAACCCTTAAGAGTGAACATCTTGTGATTTGTCAACAATAGAGTAACTCATCTTTAAGAGGTATAACTTTGGCCATCTTTACACTACTTCTTCATTCTCTTTCTTGTTGTTTTTATAATGTTTTGGGACTGGTTTTGTGCGCTGAAACTTGTGATTTAAAGCTACTAGAGGTGGAGGGGTTAACCGCCCTTCTTTGAACCTTGTTCTCTAAGCTTTTGTCCTTGTGTTTCCTACTTCTTTCTCAATTTTGGCCACTGATTTTCAAAGTTTTAAAAGGGTAAAACATGTGGTTTTGAGGTCCAAAAAGTGAAGGGGTTAGCCACCCCTCCTTAGGCTTGCTTACTAGCTTTAATTCTCTTCAATTTTGGCTCTTTTTTTTCCCTAACTTTTCCAAACCATTTTCAGCACTATTTTTGCTGGTTTTCGGACTATTTTGATGTGTATATTTAGTTATGCTTTGAATATCATGCTTATAGTGTTGTAAGTCCTCATAGGTTTGGTGGTTTAGGCCTTAGACACCAACCTATTTGAGCTGATAGCTTTTATTTCATAGTTTTTATACATTTTCTCACAGTTGTAATAATAATTTCTGCAACCTCCCTCATTTCTTGGTTTTCTTTGTTTAAGAGTTGTTTCAAACAATAGTTGTTTAAGCATGAGAAAGAGACCTTTCATGGTTAATCGTTTAATCTCTTCAGGGGTTCATTACCAGAGTATTACATCTCTCTCATGTCAAAAACAACTTCTTGTTTGACGCTTCTCTTCGTTAGCGGACACAATTCTCAATTTTGGACAAAATAATTAAAGAATGGAAGGTAATGTTAAAAAAGGCTAATCAAATTGATAAAAGAGGTAAAATAAGATAATAAAATAAAGTCAGGTTCAATCAAATGTTAGTTGAACCTATTGCATCTTGACTCATTGCATACTCTTTAGTGACGTTCAATGGTTCAAGAAGCATGGTCTACCACTTCCCTTAAGGTAACTCCATGATAGGGAGAAGGTTTTGTTAGTCTTGTATTTCTATTTATTGAGCCTTTGTCCCATCAATTCATAAATCATCATGCAACGAGTTTGCATCAATTGATGTTTTGCAAATCGAGTCTACCATTCCCTTGATCAGTTTCATGATAGGGAGAGGCAAAGAGGATAAACATCCCTTGGAAACACTCTATTTTTTTTTTCTCTATTTTCATTCTGTTGTAGCAGGGCAAATCCCAAAAACAGTTGCTAGCCGGGCACCCTTCCATCCGGCAGACCACTTTTCAAGGCTGGCCGACCACCCTATTTTATGCAGGTAGTGTCATTTTCATGACAGAACAGAGTAGAAGCTGACGTAAAAATAGATTAATTTTCTGACTGCGAACAAAACAGTTCAGGCAGCAGAATAGAGGAGTTTTAGGGAGAATATTCTCGCTTGTGCACGTGCGAATCCTCGCTTCCCATTCCTTTGATTTAAAGCTTTAATAGTAATATGTTGTAATTAATTAATTAGATTCATTCTAATTTGTAATACTTAGCTAATTTAGCTTAGTCAATTAATTCGGTGTTGTAATAGTTAGTTTAATTCGGACATTCATTCGGATCCTCCTACGCGAGGGCAAATTGTAATATTGTGTATGTCTTCCAACTCCCATTACTTTCTCTATTTTATTTATCATGTTACCATGGTTGCATGGCATCATATTTTACTTAGCATTTTCCATGACTTGCATCCCTTCGTTTTGCATCATAAGGATTCGGCTCATCATACTAATCAATGTCAATTTCAAGTTCTTTGCTCGAATACATGCTTTATCATATACCTTGAATTGACTCACATGCCATGCTAGTAGCCGAGCCTATTAATTGCTTGTTGTATGTGTTGCATTAGTCATGTTGTATTGTTAAGATTATGCATTTTTTCTAACTATTTTCTTTCTTTTGGCTCGCCTCGGATATTTGGGGTAAGTATTTTTTGCTTTAGCATATTGCATGCGTGCAATTGTCGCCATGTCAAGCATAACTACCGTAAGGCTAAGTGCTTAGTTGATATACCTCTTGAATGCTTGTGGATGAAGGCTTTTTCACTTATGTTGGGATGATTTGAGTGATGTACATATGAGATCACTTTTTAAAGTGGTACATATTCAAAACACTTTTCCAAACAAACATGAAATCAAAGCGTTCCAAAGTGGGCGAATTAGTCTATACTTGTGTGTCTCACATAGTAAGATAACATAATAATTAGAACAAAAACATATAATGTAAATAAAAATCACATCATAATTAGTAGAGGCCGATCTTTGATCGGGTAAGTGGGGTGCTCAATTGATGACCTTCCCCTCTCATACCTAAGTTCCCAAGCCGAGACACTTTGGTGATGACAGACGTGTGGCCGAGTCATAGGTTTCCTAAATTTTTCAAAAATATTTAGGTGGCGACTCTGAAATCTAGCAATGCAGTCCATTTTTGGCATTGTTGATTCAAAATCGATTTCCAAAAGATTTGTCAGATTTAAACTCTTTTGTGTTTTCACTATTTCACATTGCACTTGTGAAATCTGATTCAGAACCATGGGACTCCGAACTATAAGGCTATCATATCCGAGGAGACTAAACCCCTCCGAGGAGTACGAAAAACAAGCCACAGATACACATTGATTGCCGGCCTAGTACCAACTAGGACCACTGGGATCTACTTCTTTCTGCACTCTAGCCACACATACAAAGGCTTATTATGGTCGGTCACCTCAAGTGGTAGTTCCTTATCCGAAAGTTTGACGCTTCTCTTCGTCCAAGGCATGATCAAGGACACAAGCTCATCTGGCGTAGCCTCTATTGGTAGCTTGGCTTTGTTCATTGCTGACCGTAGAGTTTAGTGATGCTCTTGGGAAACCATTAGCAGCCCCTAGATCGAGATATCTGCACAGATCTTCTTTAAGTGCCTTAGCACAAGGTCTTCTTCTACTTTTACTTGTTTTTCTTCACATCCGTGTTGGATGGTTCACCCTAATCCAGATGTGGGGGTTTGAAGTAACACCCACTCCTGGTCAGGTGGTCAACCTCTTTAGTGTACTCTGTATTATCAGGGGCATTGGTCTCCCATCTTTCGTCGTTGTAAGCAAAATGTAGGTCATTGTCTTCCCACCATTCCCCTTCAGTTATTGATAGGTAATTGTCTGGTTGCACCTGGATCATGCCAACATCACGACTTCCATTATCGGGTTGATATGGTGAGGTCAGATAGATTCTTGAAAAGATCTCCCTCTTCCTAATCTAAGTCGATGCTCTGTCGGCACTTTACTTCCCTTCTAAGGCTGACTCAATTTTCGTTTTCCAACGATGTCTCAGTTTTCTCAGCATCTTCTCATTGTTTCTAGGTTCCCCTCCAGGTTTTTCTTCAGTTTTGATATCACTCTCTCCTGACTCGACGTCCTCTTTTCCTTTTCCTTTCCTTCGTAAATTCATCTCTTCCAAGATGGTTCTTGAACTTTCCCTCTTGCATATTTCCAGGGTTTCAGTCTCTCATCTTCCTATTTCTTCATCACTACCCACTTCAGGTTCCTCCATACTACTCATCCATCAAGCATTGGTTTCCAACTTTCATGGATCATACCACCCAAATTGGACATCTCCAAGGTTCTGCTCCTCAAAGAAGCGGAGACTGTTCAAGTCCTCCTCCAAACTAGACAGATTATCCAAGTTTTGTTCCAGTCCATTCTCCTCAACCACATTGATGTTGAGGGAATTGGGTAGTAAAACCTCTGGCTTTGGCTAGTCAATAGCCACAATATATCTGCTCCGGTCATGCACTTCTTTCGATAACTTCCCTGTTTCCACTACTAGTGCCTCAAATGCCTCTACTTTCACTTTCCCAAGTTGTAGTGCCAATGCCACTAGGGATGGCAATTTAAACCCGGCCCGATGGGGACCCGCTCCCCGGTCCTCAATAGGAGCGGTTTTTTCCCGAAAAATATCCCCAACGGGCCGGGGATGGTATTCAAAATTAAATCCCTGATCAATTTCAGCCCGGGGACATGGATAGCTTTCACAAACCTGCCATGGCCCCAGCCCCGTTTCTCCCCCGAAGTAAAATTACGTTTGTATCCCTCTCTATATATATGTGTGTCTCAATCATTGTATAGGTTCACACACACACACATGCACAAAACAAAACATGTCGTGCCTCTCTCTCTCTCTCTGTGCTCTCCCTCGCCGCTGCTCGCTCACTAGCTCTCCCTCGCCACCGTCGTTGCTCCTCACTCACAGCCGTCGTCGCTCTTCCCTCTACTCTCTCTCTTATATGTCACCGATTTCAGTCCCTCACTCACTCAATCTTCACAG
Organism: Camellia sinensis; assembly: GCF_004153795.1. Lineage (NCBI taxonomy): Eukaryota > Viridiplantae > Streptophyta > Magnoliopsida > Ericales > Theaceae > Camellia > Camellia sinensis. The sequence continues at coordinate 151,259 of NW_021026424.1, read as the reverse complement.
CGTCGACCTGCATAGCGTCGATCTTTCTCCGCCGATCTCCTCAGTCGCCCTCCTGCGTTTCTTTACTCTACCGATCTCCTCCGCCCCCCTTCTCAACTCAAATCTGCGAGATCTTTTTTTTTTTTATCTGTTATTTTTTTTTATCTATAATGATGATCTGTTATTTATTTTTCTTAATATGTTGTTTGATGATGATCTATGTTATGTTGATAATGATCTCTCCCTCTCTGTTTGTTTTTTATTTTTTTGGTCCCGGGAATTTCGGGGTCGGGGAAACCCGATACCCGTTAGGGGATGAGGACGGGGACGGTGATAGGTTTCCCGTCAGGGACGGGAATGGCGAGCCTGGCTCCACCCCGCCCCGTCGCCATTCCTAAATGCCACCATAGAGGTTTGGGGTTTTGGCTGGGTTTCGGATGTATCCATCAGGCACAAGTCAGTGCACCTTGGAATAACCACTTCCAGCTTAGGTAAATGGGATGGGGTGATGTATGTACTGGGGTTGAAGGTAGGTGGCAGTTTATGGATAAGGTTCAGATTTTGAGAAGGAGGTATGCGGTCATGTACATGAAGTGGGTTGTTGGTTATATTGCGTTTCTGGGGTGGAGCTGTAGTCTTATTGTCGATGAGATCATGGATCTCATGACGAAGATGGAAGCAACAGTTGGTATGATGACCATGCCGCTGATGGAATGGACAATATTGGGTAGGGTCATGCTTACTCGGGAGTGGGTCAACAAGAGGTCAGAGATCAAAGGGTTTGAGATACCCTCTATCCATCAGGACTTTTAGTGCGCAAGTTGGGCTCATGTGGAGAGGGGTGATGGTTTTGAGTTGGATTCGAGCCGGGTAGGTTGTTTGTGGGCTTATACTGGTAAAAGGATCGGCAGTCTTGGGATTGGTGGTAGCGATATTGATTTTATTGGGCTTGCGGATAGTGCTACTACTGGCATTATTACTTCTAGTAAATACCCTTTCTGCCGGTTCGCTTGTTCTCAAAATGATCCCTTTGTTAAATGCACTCTTGATCTATACCCCCAATTGATGCAAATCTTTGAAAGTGAACAATGGAGCAACTATTAACTTTTGTAACATATCAAGCTCAAGATTCTGTACCACTATCTGAACTTGGTCCCTTTCAGGAGGTTGATTTGTCATCTGTGCTGCCTTTGTTCTCCACCTTGCAACAAATTCCACAAATGTTCCTTGAGATTATGGTGGGATGCTTCAAGCTCCCGGGTCGTCATTTCAATTTATGTGTTGTAAGAATATTGAGTGACAAACGCTTCAGCCAATTCTTCCTAGTTCTATTTCACTTTATCCTCTAACTTGGCGTACCAATAAGCTGCTATACCTGACAGGGTTCTTCTATATAGAGAGAGTTTCTGAGGCCTAGTCAAACCCATCAGTTTCAAGATGTTTGAGAAAAATCGGATATGTACCATAGGATCTCCAGACCTGTCAAAACGGTCAATGTGTGGCATTTTGAATCTATTTGGAAGCCTTACGATGGCCTCTGTGTACCCATCGTCAATGTCTGGGATGAAGTTGATCCCCTATGACCTTTTGAACTGCTTCTCAAGTTTAGTAATTTTTAACAAGGTCAGGTCAAGATCATTAATATCAGAGGGAATAGTCCCTCATTAGGCAGCACCAGAGGTTTAAAACCCCGAGCTTGTGCTAACCTTTCTCGAGGATCTAGGACCTGTAAATTTTTAGCTGCCAAAGGTGGGTCAGGATTCGGCTGGGGGCCCAAGATGGAATGGACAATAAATGCCCCAGATGGGTGGTGTAATTCAGCAATGGTCTCATCTTGAGTAGCGATTTTATTGTTTAGCGTATCCATAGCCATTTGAAAGGCCGTCATCATGGCCTAAACTTCTTCTGGACTCTATGTCGTCATAGATCTGGGAAAGTCAGTTGTTAGAGAGCTAAGTGGATGGCAATCGGGAAAGAACTGGTGAGTGCTCTGTATTGGTGAGAACTACTTGATTCTTCTTTTTCGAACTACTGAAAAGAGAGAGACTAACACTGGCTAGCTATCAACCAGATCTTTAATCTTGCAAAGCCTACCGGTGCCACAAAACTTGGAGGATATCAAGTCTTTCTGAAGCTATGATTACAGGAATACCTAGCAAAAGAAATAAAAGAAAAGCAAAAATAAAAAATCGGATTGTACCTCAGCCCAATTTCACTAGAACAGATATGATCATAGCAGAATGACTGTACTTCCTACTAAATTCTACCCCGTAAACTGATATAACTGAACCATTGATATGAATTCAAAAAACCCCTTCATAGATCCAATGCATAGCACATAGCAAGTAAAGAAAGCGAAATACCCCTATTAGGAGTAGGGTTAACCTATCCTAACTTTGTAACGATCTAGAGTTTCATTACTTCAAACAAGTGGTATCACAATATCCTGAATGTGAGAGAGCATCCTATCCTAATTTGAGAAGGTCACTAGAGCTTACTATATACACTAGACCAATTGATCAAATTAGGTATTTCAACATGATTACCTAATATACCTCTCAGACCTAACACCGAAAAGTGAGTGGAGGATCAAGCTAGATAGCGATAATCCAAATCCAAGGGTTGTGTTCCCAACGTAACATTTCCTACATCCAACTAGCCTTTTGGCAAGCCTCTGACAAGCCGTCCAGGATATCAAATGGTAAATATAGTGACTTAAGAGTATTATGAAAATGCAATGCGATGAACATATATATATATAGATAAAATTTCACATCATGAACTTCAAGTCAAGTTCTCTAACTCCCCAGCAGAGTTGCCAGAAGCTGTAGTTGGCTTTTCGTGCTCCTTAGAGGGGTTTAGTCTCCTCAGGTGTGATTCCCTACAGTTTGGACTCTCATGGTTCTGAATCTGATTTCACAAGTGCAATGTGAAATAGAAAAATGAATGAGAGTCCAGGTCCGACAAATCTTAGAAAAATTCATTAATCACATGAGATGCCAAAAATAGACTGCATTGCCAGATTTCAAAGTCGCCATTTAATATTTCTGGGAAAATTAAAAAAACCTGTGACTCGTGCCGAAGGCCACTAAAGTGTCTCGGTTTGTGAACTTAGGCATGAGAGGGGAAGGTCATGAATTAAGTATCCTGTTCACCTGATCAAAGACCGGTCTCTACTAAGTCATGATGTGAATCTTATAGACATTATATGCTCATATTCTGATTTATTAATAAGGCTAACATTACTATGTGAGGCAAACAAGTATAGACTATGTCACTTACTTTGGAATGCTTTGATCTTATGTGATTTTGAAAGAGTTTTGAATATGTACAGCTCAAAGGAGAAATGAGCTCATATATACAACAATCAAAGTCATTCCAACTTAAGCAGAAATAGCCTCCATCCATAGGAATTCGTAGAGTTATTTCAAGTAAGAAGTAGCCTCGTGGTAGTATTTTCTACATCATAACACAAACACACACATGTGATATGCTAAAGTAAAAAATGCTCACCTAGTACTCATCCGCGGCAAGCCAAAGAAAAGAAGATAATTAAAAAAATGCATTATCCTAAAAATGCACATGACTAATGCAACACATACAAAATGAAACTACTAGATTCGACTATTAACATGACATGTGAACTAACTCAAAGCATGAGGTAGCACACATAATTAAGTAGGAAATGATAACAATATCAAGTATGATGAGCTGAACCTTATTGCATGCAAAAATGGATACAAACCATGGACATGATAAAGGAAAAAATGATGCTTTATATGACTATAGTAAGCGTAAATAAAAGGAAGAAAGAAATGGAGGTTGGAAGACATACTTCAACTATTTCAAATTCAGGCCCAAATGGCCTAATTAACTAATTATTACATCCCCAAATGAATTAACTAATTATTACATATATAAATTTCAGAGCGGCTAATCTAAAGAAGTTGAATAAAGAATGGGAAACTGCGTGCGTGCAAACGAGAACATCCTTCGAAAACTGCTTTGCCTGTTGCGAGAAACTACTCTATTCGTAGCTAGAAAACAGTTCTATTTTAACCTTGAGATCTACTCAGCTAGGCTAAATAAACACACTGGTCATACAAATGAGTTAGTCGGCCATACACACTTGACTTGGCCAGCCGGCTAAAGGAATTGGTTGGCCGTGCACTTGACTGGTCGGTCGTAAAACCATGTTGGAAAACCTGCTATAACAGAACTAAAACAGAGCAAACAGAGGGTTTCCAAAGGATGTTCATCTTTCTTGATCCCTTCTATCATTAAGATATTCAAGAAAAAAATAGGTTTGCTTCATAAATCATCAAACATCCCAAGGGTATTACATGATGATTAATGAAGCAATAGGATGGAATATTTAATGAGTACGAAACTAAAACTAAAAAACAAAATCATTCAAAGAAATAATTGGAACCTGCTACATCTCATAGTGAATAAACATAAATGAGTACTCAAATTTGGATATAATAGGTTAGAGAAAACCATCTTCGAAAGAGAAGCTTGTAAACAAGAGGTTTACATAATTGAAGAAAGAAACTAGAGACTCCTCTCCCTACTCATGGAACATAGATTAATATCCATTTCCATGCTTCAAAATGGAACTAGAAGAGAGTTTCTAATACCTTCAATGAAAGAGCTCTTGTTTTGCATCTAAGAGAACAAAATCAAAACTAAAAGCAAACAAATATAATAACTCAAAAATTGTTGTAAGCTCCTCTTTGTACTCATAGAATAAGGATAAGACATCTATTTCCATGCTTCAAAGTGGAACTAAAAGAGAGTTTTCAACACTTTTTGATAGAAAGCAAGAATGAAAATAAGGGAGAAAATCAAAAATCAATCTAACTATCAAAGCTTAAACACACAACTCGTCAAAGTTGTTGGCAACTCCTTCTTTATTCATGGAATAAGGATGAGACATCCATTTCCATGTTCTGAAAATGATCGAGAATAGAGTTTTTCAACACTTTTAACATGGAAGCTATCACCTAGCTTCAAGGTTAACAAAATATCATGAAAGCGAAAGATTTACAACTAGTTAATCAAACTTGTGGCGGGGTGGCTAAGCTCTAAACCTCCCATGACCACAAGGTTCCAATATACTAAGGAAAGCTATAAAAACAAAAGTAAAGCAATCAGCTCAAACGGATTGGTAGCTATATCCTAAACACTAAATCCGTGAGGACTATTACACTATTACAACAATGCAAATATAGTATTCAAAGCATAGAAAATAAGTGAACTTATTCAACTTGATCATATCATAGAAGTCAAGTATTAGGGAGGATGAAGACCCTTTTATAAGCCCATATTTAGTTCATATCACACAAAAATAACCAAAAAATAGTGCTGAAAATTAACTAAAAGAAGTGAAAAAAAAAGAGAGCAAAAACGAAAGAAAAGAAAGAAGTTATAACTAGTGAACAAGCCTATGGAAGGGTGGCTAACCTTCCCACTTTTAACAAAGCTCAATCACATTTTTAAGCCTAAAATAACTCAAAAAAAAAAAAATAGTATATAACAAGAAATGAAGAGTAAAAGAGTAAAAGAGAAGATGATGAAAGGAGTTAGACCGCCCGGAACTCCGCTCTGCGCGCGAGGGCTCGAATTGTTGTTCTTAGCTACTACAGTTCGGACTCATGTCACGGTTCTGAATCTAATCTCACAAAGTGCAATGTAAGACTGATAAATCACCAAAGAGTCCAAATCCAGCAAATCA
>NW_021026424.1:109332-144635 GCF_004153795.1 Camellia sinensis | reverse complement strand
GTGATATCTCACCGGATTGAAAGGCAGTACCCTCAGTGGTAGCGGCTCTGGCTCAGTCTTGAGCTCGAACTTTGCCTCCAGGTCGGCCTCAAGGTCAGCTATCGGCTCTACCTCTGGCACAGGTGGAACTACTGGGGGAATCTCAGGAGGAGCCCCATCGTGAGGAATCTCATCCGCCATCTGAAATAGGTGCGAGATGGGTGAAAAGTGAACAAAAATGAAGAAAAATGATAAACTTGGAAATATTCAAACCCTAAGAGAGAGAAAATGGAGGAAAAAGTCAAAGCTGGGAAAAGTGCACAAAACTCGAGAGAAACTCGAGGGGAATAAGCCTAGAATGGTGGAAGTGAGGAAGGAAGCTTCGAAATCAAGTTTCAATTGATTCAAAGTGAAGGAAGTAAAGAGAGTTTAGCAAATCAACTTCGTGTGGGCTATTGAAAAATGCGTAGAAAGTGTAAATCTAGAGGAAAAGAGTGTCTAGAGAGAGAGAAGGAGGAAGATTTCAGACTTGGGTGAGTGAGGAAATGAGCCGTAGTGGCTCATATTTAAAGACCCGAACCGAAATGACCAAAAAACCCTCGATCTACCATTGATGGCCGGCAAGGCTTATCAGTGGCCGGTACCTAGCCGGCGGCCTTCCCTTGTGGCCAGCAGGTGGCCGGCGGCTTCCCTTTGGGTCCATATGATGTTTTGTGTCCTTGGTTTTTAAGAATTGAAGGGATTGTTCATTGTTTGGCTCAGAATGTCTCTATAGAAGCTCAAAACTATGTTTCCAGTACGCGATGTTCGTCACTTGTCAACATGAATGAGGTGTATTCTTTAAATACATTGTAATTCTTCCGAGAGGTAAATTAGAAGTTGTTTATCAAATCATGCTTTTGTACGTGCATTTCACGTTGTTGCATTGCGCACGCAATTCACGTTGTTGTATTGTACATACATTTCACGTTGTTACATGAATATGCATTTCGTTTCCTTATGTAAGATGTGCATTTCACGAGAATTGCATACACGTCTTGCATCCGTTATGTTTCATACATAGAATATGCTCCCATTATGAATTATGCATAGAATATGCTTATGCTTTTGTTTCTTGCATCGAACATGCCATTAACATTGTATCTCGGTTGTTTATATTGCATAAAACATGCATTCCTACTGAATTACACTTGTTAGGTTTCTTTCTTGGAAATGCACGCTATTGTACGTACGGTTTATTCGGAGGAGTTCCAGGTAAAATCATTCGTGTCCTCCAAATCGCGTCCTTCTATCCCTCCTCTCGTGTGAGACGCATTAGGAAATCTTCTGTTAAAAATATTCGGGTGCGTCCCGGTGTTCACACCACCCCCTTCGGTTAAAAACATTTGGGTGTGTCCCAGTGTTCACACCCTATTTGGTTAAAAACATTCGGGTGCATCCCAGTGTTCACACCACCCTCTTCAGTTAAAAACATTCGGATGTGTCTCGGTGTTCACACCACCCTTCTGGTTAAAAACATTCGGGTGCGTCCTAGTGTTCACATGCCCTCCGGTTAAAAACATGTTCACACCACCCCCTTCGGTTAAAAACATTCGGGTACGTCCCAGTGTTCACACCACCCCCCTTTATTAAAAACATTCGGGTGCGTCCCGGTTTTCACACCACCCCTTTCGGTTAAAAACATTCGGGTGCGTCCTGGTGTTCACACCATCTCTTTGGTTAAAAACATGTGGGTGCATCTCGGTGTTCACACCACCCCTTCAGTTAAAAACATTCGAGTGCGTCTCGGTGTTCACACCACCCTTTAGTTAAAAACATTCAGGTGCGTCCCAGTGTTCACACCACCCCCCTCTCTTTGGTTAAAAACATTTGGGTGCGCCTGGTGTTTACACCATTCTTTTTTTCCTTCCACGTGCAACGCGTTAGAATCTCGATTGAGACGTCGGGTGTGCCCGACGGTTACGTCACCCTTTGCCTTTCCTGCATGTCACGTAGTTAAGCCTTAATTTTCTTACATCCTTTCTGAGTGAAATGTAGTTTGGGCTCGTGTTTCTCGCGCGTGGCGTGTGGTTTTCTTTTCGTGATTGGAATTGATGTGCCTTGTTTCAGTTTGTTTAACTGCTGCATTTTCTTTGCGTTGCATTTGCATTCAAATGTTTCATTGTACAGCCTCATTACATGATCATAAGTTATGTTCTAGCATCATGCATATTGTTTGCATCCTGCCCTAGAACTACGCTTGTTTGATTCCTTACAAAGGGATACGTACGCAGCCTGCGGGCGTAACCAATTTGATTTGTGTCTTGCTTCTTCTCCAAGTCTTGCGACTTTGTCAAAATAGGTCATCTCTGGGCTTTGACATTCACTCATGTCATTTCATGACTTTGAACTCTATCAAAGAGGCGCAACTGTAGACACCCCATTTTTGACCGCCCGCAACACTTAGGCGCTTGGTTTGATACACTCGATAATGAAAGTTGAATTGTGAATTCGCAGTGATTCAAATTTAATCAAGCCCTTGAAATAACCTTAAATCTTGAACATATACCTTGTTTAAACCTGTGAGTTTCGTTTTTGGACCTTTTCCCATTCTGAGCTGAGTTTGAACCAAAAAACAGGAGAGGCCATCAAGGCCCGGCCATGCATCAGTGATGGCCGGCCGTGGCTATGAATGGCCGATCAGCCCTCAATGGTGATAAACATTGTTCTAGCCAAGAGGCCTCCAACTATCCATTTTTGAAGATATTTATCACCTTTTGAGCTCAAATTCTATAAAAATGAAGCTCTGGAATTTTTTTCAGGGTTGAACAAAAAATCTAGAAACCATATATACACCTTGAGAGCTCTTGCTTCCTCCTTCTTCCATTGTAAGTCATTTTTAAGCTAACCTAGCTTGTTTATACCATCTCTATACTCTATACACCACCTTGTCTAACCACTCTAGAGACTTGGTTGATCTTGGAGATGCATAATTCAAGCTTGAGGGTGAATTGAAACCAAGTTTGGATCATCAACAACAAGCTTACTCCTTAAAAGTTATAGGCTTGTTATCTTTTCTCTTCCTTTCATATCTATCACTTACTTCATAGTTCTTGCTGTTTTGAGTTGTTTTGAGCTTATTTGAAGTGTTTGGGATTGGGTTTGAAGAGTTACCAAAAGGGTAGAGAGAGCTTGCGTTTTCTATACCTTTACTTATAACTCAAACCTTCCATTTTCCACTATTTTCCTTTGATATTTACACTGACTTTTAGAGTTTTAAAAAGGTTGAAAATCAAGTTTTGAAGCTTCAAAAGTGGAGGGGTTAGCCACCCCTCCTTATTCTTGCTTACTAGCCTTAATTCTCTTCTTTATTGTTTAGCTTTTCAAGCTCTTTTTATGCATGTTCAACCTCTGTTTTCCATGTATTAAGGGCTATTTTGTGGCTATCCAAGCCTTTTCAATTGATTCATGCCTTGTTTAGTACATTTGTGATCTCATAAGTTAGCATACGTAGCTTGTTGTTTGTTATATAGCTTTCTTTCACTCATTTCCATGTTTGAAAGTCTAAGTTTAATAATCAATCCATCGTTCATCTCTTTTATACTTGAGAATGATTTCAACCAATTGAGGTTGTTCGAAACATGCAAGAAAGGTTCCCACTTAATGGCTTAATCTTTTCGAAGATTCATTGCCAACGGTGTGTTCTTCCTTTCATGCTTTAGAAGAACCTCTTGTTTGACATTACTTCTTGTTTAGAGGATTTTAGCATCACCATGGACAAATGGACTAAAGAATGGCAAGGCCTAATAAAATTGGTTTAAAACTTGGATCAACACACATAAAGAAAATGGCTTAAATTGCTCCAACTTGGGTGGACGTTATGCCAAGTTCCTTGTGTCAACGGTCGTCACATGCTAAGCCATGGCATTTTGATGATTCTTGAAGCGTTGCAACCTTCCTATTTGAGTTTATACTATGACAAGTGGGAGGGGTGGTCCTACTCTTTACATTTTTATCAACTTTTGTCCAAAATTGAATCTGAGATCATCAAGAAATCATATTGCTCATTAATGGCTTTGGAATCAATTTCAACCTACTCTCGAGAATTTCTCATGATAGACAAGGAAGAAAGGACGAACAGAGCTTGAGAATGCTCTATCTGCACTGATTTCACCTCAGAACACAAAAATTGAGCTTTGCACCAAATTGATGCACGACCGGTCATCAATAGACCCGGTCGGTTGTCAGTGATGCACGACCGACGCCCTTGGTTTGTGGCCAGCAGTGCAATTTTGCAGAAACAGAGGCAGTGGCTGAAGGTTAAACAAAGACGGCCTAGGCAGACAGAGTAGCCTTTAGGCGCTGTGCATGCAACCTTCATCCATCTTCCATTATGCCCTTATCAAATGTGATTAATTACTTTATTAGTATTATTGTCATAGTTGTGAATAAATCTTTTTTTAATTAATTGGTTATAGCTAATTGATTAATTCAAGTGTTGTAATAATTAGCTTAATTTGTTGTAGTTAATTAGTTTTGATTAATTAAAATGCTGTTTGATAAGAGAATGTAGAATTTTCCTAGCCGATCAATATGGACAAGTTAAAAAAATACTATCCCTGAGAGTCTCGCTAGGCCGAAAACCCGGAAGGGCGACCTAGGCAAAAGTTAGAGCACAAAAAATGGGAAATAAAGAAAAACTGAGCTCGCAAGGTTAAAAATCCTAAAGGGCGGCCTTGGCAAAAGTTAAAGCGCAAAAAGAGAATGTTAATACTCGAGCGAACCCGAACCGAACTACATAAGGCCTGATTCCCATCTTTGGGATACGTAGGCAACTTCATCCAGAAGTTCGGCCATAAACACCTCCAACTCAACTGTCTTGTTCATGTGTTGATCAGGTCATCTTTGTTTGTTCTTTGTCTGTTCTTCATCTGAAAGTTCAGTTGTGATCTTTACCTTGTGAAAATAGCTGGTTATAGTGCTGAGCAGTGTCATTTAGTGAAACAGCAATTTGTGATCTTTGGATTCGGGGTTGTACATCTTGAGGATAGATTCCGTATGTGTCTAGTGGTGATCCTTATCGAAAATGACTTTGAAAAGTTTTAATAAAAGTTGATTTTTGTTCAAAATTTTCCTTTTACAACTTAGACCATTTTTGGACCAAAAAGAAAATTTTCAGTGCTCACAACTTTAATTTAATTGATTTCAATACAAAGTTCTCCAACTTTCAACACAAATCAAAGTTGCTTTTATTACATTCATAAAACTTGAAAAGTAAAGGTCAAAGCAATAAACAAGCGGTATCCTGCATCCCCCGCTTGTACTCGTGGAAGCTTCTGATGCCAAAGTAGGCCCGGTTTAGGCCTCATCCTCGGGCCAAGTCAGGCACTCGCCAAAAAAGGCGCAGCTGAAACTAGGGGTAGGAGCCAGAAACTCTCTTGTCCTCAAAGCAGTGAGGTACCTAGCCAAATGTGAACCTCATATGGGAAGGAAATCAGGTACTCTACCCCGTTCTCTAGGTAAGTCTGATCATGTCCAAACTAACGTCTGAACCAGAACAGAAAATAGAATACACAGTGTGTCAGGCCAATTAACTAAATGCCAGGCTACCGAGTCATGTTATAGATCATTTTAGTCAGATTAAGCCAGGGGCAACGCCAAGCAATGTCAACAGCACAACTGTTGCACCAATGGCACCACTATCCTTCATTCGGGCAATCCACAAGCTGTTGGCGAAAGAAATGGTCTCGAGCTAAGTACTTAGGGTAAGAATCCACTACCTTCAGCTTATCCACAAACCACACCTGGAGAGGGATGAAAGAAAAGAGAGATTAAAGAATAGAGAGATATATGTTGAGAGAAAAACAAGAAAAGGGTTTGGAGAAAAACAAAGCATGAGTGCCGAGTAATGTGAGGAACACATATTAGAAAGGATGGGAACATTACCTAAAGGAGTAGTGGACTCCCTGCAAATTTGGTAGTCTCTCGCCGATGGAAGGCGTCTAAGCCCATCACATTCTCGGCTAGCACTAAGCCAATGCAACTCTTACCCTCTTTCAAACCTTGGGCCGCTTCAATTAGCCAAATGCTAGGCCCGCTGAAACTAAGGGCAAGAAGGAAATGTGCCAGCATATATAAGCAAAGGGTGTGTTGCCTAAAACCCCACCAAGGAAGATTACCTCAATCACCAACGTCAGAAAAATGATGAATCAAATTGGGAATATCCAGGTCTTCATTGTGGACCAAGGATCGAGCTTCGTGTAGAGTGAGCCCATACATTCATCCCAAAGCTTGGATGTGGCCAAAATGGGGTTGAGGTATGATTTCCTCATCACGCCGGGATTCCATTAACATCTGAAATTCTTCAATTGTCAGGCATATCTCTTGTCTCCCGAAGCTAAAGACATGTGTGATTGGGTTCTAACATCGAACCGCGACATGAAGGAATGGAAAGCAAAGACAAGTGCAGCTCAAAGAAAAAAGGGAATTTACGCCGAAGCCACGAAAATTCACCTTTTTCGAGCCATCCAAAGCAGCTATCCAGTCTCGAAGCTTACTGACAAGTAATATCTCCATTTTGAGAGCAAAATACCAAGGACTTGTGAGTTTTCCAGAAAAAACAGCATGGGATCATTATTTACAAAGTCTGAGAATGAGCTAAGCATGATAGCTGGACAGCACTGACCGGCATCACACTGATGGCCAGCCGTGCATCAGTGATAGCTAGCCGTGCATCAGTGAAGCCCGGCCGGGTCTTGGTGCTGGCCCAGTGCAGATATGTTGCAGCAAAAATTGACCTTTGTTCGGATGGACTTCGACTGTACTTTTGAGTTTTGTTTTGTTTGTACCAAGTGTTTGTTAGCTTTTTTGAGTTGTTTTCATTTCATTTTTCTATTATCGAGTTGCATTTTATGTTTTAACTGGTTGTAAGTCATTATCAGATTCATGAATCAATTCAAGAGCAAAGCATTCACAGTTCCGAAGGTCACAAATGCAAGGGTAATGCAGTTCATCATATTGTGCAAAGAGATCATTCAACAAAACTTACCTTTCATAATTGGAGGGCCCAATCCCGATCATCGTTTTATACAACCAAACAAAAGAAAGTATCTGAAAAACAAAAGGTGTATCCGAAGCTAGTTTTGTAACTACATAACAAAACAAAAATGAAAGCAAAATAAAAGCAAAATTATCATCATCATCAGTAGCCCATCATCGCTCTCTTCCTCTTCAGCTGTGGAGAAGGTGCATCCCTGTCATTGCCGGGGCTGCTTGACTGTAGGTCAATCTCCTCTCCCTCATTCTCAGGGGTCGTAGACCCATCAAAAGACTTCTCAGAAGGTGAACGCTGCCTTATTCGACCTCTCCTCTGATCAGCAACTCATTGGCCTCTCACTGGGCCCCATCTCCGCCTACTGGCTGCGGAAGGTCCTGTAGGCACTGCTAGTAGCGGGTCAAGCTGAAAAGAGGACAAATATTAGTAAGAGTGATCAGAAGTGTATAGTATGGCAACGACAGTAGGCTACATACAGAATGTACCTTGATCTCATAGGTGACTAAGGCAGTCTGCCTCCTCCGTACCATGATGAGTAGTCAGTCAATCATCCGAAGGAACTCGTCACCGTATGCTTGGGGAATCTGTAAAACAACAAAAACTAAGAAAAGAAAATAAAAATAATTGAGCAATAAACAGTAATGGTTGAGGATAAGCTAAAATGCAGCATGGACTAGCATAAAAAGAAAGTGTACCTGCTCAATGCTAGGGGCAAACACAAGTCTGCAGTCCCACTCCTCGATGGGCTCAAGTGGGATCTGCTCGATCACTCCATCTGGACGCATGTATATGATCTCAGTGGGAATCACAGGCAATCCAGGAATAGAGGCAACGGCAGGGGCACCTCAAACGGCGCATCGCCAGCCCCAATAGCAGGAGCAGTAGCAACTACTGGCACAACTCGAGCCATGCCTCGAGTAAGAGGCACTATTATCTGAGTGTGTAAAAAAGTAGTAAAGTCACAAGGCTCATGGTGATGATCGCTGTCCTTACATATCATCAAGAGGTTAAGCTCAGGACTGTCATGTAGATCATCCACCACCCTCATGCTAGGATGAGGAAGATGTGGAATATCAGGGTCAGCAACGCTCCGCGTCTGGCGGAAGAATCTCTCTCCCGGCCAAAAAGGCCCTCGAACAGGATCCTCATCATGGAAGCATGCCAGGCAGTGGTGTAGGTCGCCCCCGACACTTGGGGAATGCCTACCCAAGGGTGCCAGTCAACCTAAGAAAATCACTACAGTGTCAGATATCAGTATGGTCTGAGAAAATCAGCACAATGTCAGATATTAGTATAGTATGAGAAAATTAGTGTAGTGTCAGATATCAGTGCGATGTTAGAATGCTAGTGCGGTGTCAGAATATTAGTGCAGTGTCAGAAGTCAGTGCAATATGAGAATGGCCATATGGTACATACACAACAATATAAGGGTGACCATATAGTGTGGGAAATAGTGCAATACCTGATCTGCTGTGATAGTGTCAAAAAAGCGGCAGAAATATAGGAAGGTGCGATCTATAAGGCGACGTCGCTCGAACTGCGAGTTGTAGTACCAAGAGTGGGGTACAAACAACTCAATCAGACTCACTAGAACTGGAGCCAACAAAGTGAAATATGTGTAGACCCAAAGCTGCAAACCAAAGGCAAACATATGACATGAGAAAATAAATCAAATGAGCAAGAAATGCAACAATGAATAGAATTTAAAGCATATCAGAAAGGTGAGTGTAGGGTGTACCTTCCAAACCCACTAGTACCCGTCGAGTGAATCCTCCTTGTGGCAGGAGACGGAGCTCATGTAGCAGTATAGGGTGGCTAGGCCTGCACCACCCCAGTTGTACTTCGCCATCCAAGGGAGGTGTACCAGTGCCCCTAGAATATATAACCCCACGGTACTTTCCCTATTCACAAACAAGGTAGTACCAAAAAGATATATGAGGAAGTCGAGGGTGTACTGGGCAACCTCACCTGCAGTAGCTGGCTGAGTGCTAGAAAAGTGCTCCAAGAACCAACTGTAGGACACCATCCCGTGGCTGGTAGTGTCTGGGATCATCCTGAGAAGCTGGAGCTATGCATCTCTCCACTGAGTCATATCTAGATCAAAGGGGACTGGGATGCCGACCCCAACCCGCAAACTGGTCAACATCGAGAAGTCATATGGGGCTTGTGTCATCTCCCTAGTAGAAGAGAAGTAAAATGAGTTGGTGGTGTCCCACCATCTCTCTACCAAGGCCCCATAGAGCCAAGACTCTACCCTCATCTGTATCAGCCCGGAGTAGAAAGGGCCCAAAGCTAGCAGCATCTACTAAAGTGCAGACCTCTACAAGAACCCGCTTGTACCAACGTCAGGGGCCGGATATAAAGCTGTAGCCACCTATCCTCCTGGCAATCACCTATCAATTGGAAGTTTTATCAATATATGTACAGCAGAGATAAGTGGTTTGTTCATCAAGCTCAACTTTCAACATGTATGCAAAGTAAAATAGGGGAAAAGTTGTGTATCGTGAAAGCATCGGTAGATATATGCTCCATGGGCTCTCGCAATAGAGTGTCCTCATCTAGCCCTGTAATGATGCCCTCGAATCTCAAGATGCCGCCGGGGGGTGGCACATGTGTACGCGGCTGCTATGTGGCCGCATCAAAAGGCCTCTTGGCAAGGGGAAGCAATGTAGCGGCTTCCTCCATGTCTACACCAAGGGCCGCACCAATACCTACGGCGGCGTCGGGAATAGGCACTTCATCGCTGGCCATAGAAAGGTGAAAAGTGAAGAAAAAATGAGTGCCTGGATACTTTTCAAAACTAAAACCCTAGGAGAGAGAAAGAAAAGAGGGGATGCAAAATCAAGGGAAAAAAGTTTGGGTAAAAGTGCAAGGATCTATGAAGAATCACAAGAAAACTCAAAGCTTTACCAAACCAAGATCCAATCGGTTCAAAAGATGGAGGATCAAGAGGGTTTTAAAGAAAAAATTTGCATAAGTTGTTGGGTAACTCGAGGGGAGTGAAAATGTAGAGAAAAGGGGGAGTTTAGAGAGGGAGATGGGTGTTTTTCGACCTAAGATGTGTGAGAAAAAGGGGTTGTTTTGTGCTTATAACTCACAGGCGTCGATTTTACTGATTTGTCCTACTATCACTACCGAAGGCCGGCTGGCTGTGTCAAGGCCCGGCCATGCATCGGCGAGGCCTAGCCAGCCTTTGGTGAATTTAGTTATGTTTGTTTTCTTTTGTTGTTTATTTTGTCCTATTTTGTTTTTATTATCGCATATTTTTGCGTTTCTAGTATTGATCGAAGTTCTTAGGTAGTAAAAAACAAGAAAGAAAACAATGAGTGAAAAAGAAAAAACAACAAAGAGAGGGGAAATTAAAGAATGAAGGCAAAATAGCAAAGAGATCAGAGGAAATGAAGAGACGAAGCAAGATATCCATTTCGTTTTGTTTCGTGGCGTGAGTGCATAATTTGATTTATTTTTGATTGATTTTATTTCAGTAGTTTAAATTTGTGATTTATCTTGTTTAAACTGTTCTAGTCATTGATGACTTGTCTTGTTTAGTTCGTAATTCATTCTATCATTTCTTACCACACGATTTTGTATGTATGGTTCATTTGAAGAAGAGCACGATATTGTACGATTCATTCAGAGGAGTTCCAGTTAAAATCATTTGTGCTATTTTTAGATCATACCCTTCCTTCTCTCATGTGTGACGTGTTAGGATTGCCACGCTTCGGTTAAAAACATTCGGGTACGCCCAATGTTCATACCACCCTTCGGTTAAAAACATTCGGGTGCACCTAGTGTTCACACCATCCTTTGGTTAAAAGCATTCGGGTACGCCTGGTTCACACCACTCTTCGGTTAAAACATTTGGGTACGCCTGGTGTTCACACCACTCTTTAGTTAAAAACTTTCGGATACGCCCGGTGTTCACACCACCCTTCAGTTAAAAACATTCGGGTGCGCTCGGTGTTCACACCACACTTTGGTTAAAAACATTTGGGTACGCCTGGTGTTCACACCACTCTTTAGTTAAAAACTTTCGGATACGCCCGGTGTTCACACCACCCTTCAGTTAAAAACATTCGGGTGCGCTCGGTGTTCACACCACACTTTGGTTAAAAACATTTGGGTACGCCTGGTGTTACACCACTTTTCGGTTAAAAACATTCGGGTACACCCGGTGTTCACACCACTCTTAGGTTAAAAACATTCGGGTACACCTGGTGTTCACACCACCCTCCAGTTCAAACATTCGGGTATGGCCAGTGTTCACACCACCCTTCAGTTAAAAACATTCGGGTACGCCCGGTGTTCATACCACTGTTCGGTTAAAAACATTCGGGTACGCCCGGTGTTCATACCACTGTTCGGTTAAAAACATTCGGGTACGCCCGGTGTTCATACCACTGTTCGGTTAAAAACATTCGGGTACGCCCGGTGTTCATACCACTGTTCGGTTAAAAACATTCGGGTACGCCCGGTGTTCATACCACTGTTCGGTTAAAAACATTCGGGTACGCCCGGTGTTCATACCACTGTTCGGTTAAAAACATTCGGGTACGCCCGGTGTTCATACCACTGTTCGGTTAAAAACATTCGGGTACGCCCGGTGTTCATACCACTGTTCGGTTAAAAACATTCGGGTACGCCCGGTGTTCACACCACTCTTAGGTTAAAAACATTCGGGTACACCTGGTGTTCACACCACCCTCCAGTTCAAACATTCGGGTATGGCCAGTGTTCACACCACCCTTCAGTTAAAAACATTCGGGTACGCCCGGTGTTCACACCACTCTTCGGTTAAAAACATTCGTGTGCGTCTGGTGTTCACACCACTCTTCAGTTAAAAACATTTGGGTGCACCCGATGTTCACACCTTTCGGTTAAAAACATTCAAGTGCGCCCGGTGTTCAGACCACCTCTCCTCCTATCGCGTGAGACGTGCTAGGATTTCAGATCGGTTAAAAACATTCGGGTGCACCCGGTGTTCACACCACCTCTCCTCTTATTGCGTGAGACGCGCTAGGGTTGTTTACATCGATTAAAAACATTCGGGTAAGCCTGATGTTCACACCATCCTTCCTCCTCTCACATGCAACGTGTTAGGATCTCAGTTGAGACCTTGGGTGTGCCCGACGGTTGCGTTGCCCTTCGCGTTTCCTACGCGTTGCGTAGTTAAGCTTTAATTTTCTTACATCTTTTCTGCATGAAATGTGATTTGGCTCGTTATTCCCACGCGTGGCACGTTTATTTACTTACTTCTTTACATGATTGGAATTGTTGTGCCTTGTTTCAGTTTGTTTAACTGCTGCATTTTCTTTGCGTTGCATTTGCATTCAAATGTTTCATTGTACAGCCTCATTACATGATCATAAGTTATGTTCTAGCATCATGCATATTGTTTGCATCCTGCCCTAGAACTACGCTTGTTTGATTCCTTACAAAGGGATACGTACGCAGCCTGCGGGCGTAACCAATTTGATTTGTGTCTTGCTTCTTCTCCAAGTCTTGCGACTTTGTCAAAATAGGTCATCTCTGGGCTTTGACATTCACTCATGTCATTTCATGACTTTGAACTCTATCAAAGAGGCGCAACTGTAGACACCCCATTTTTGACCGCCCGCAACACTTAGGCGCTTGGTTTGATACACTCGATAATGAAAGTTGAATTGTGAATTCGCAGTGATTCAAATTTAATCAAGCCCTTGAAATAACCTTAAATCTTGAACATATACCTTGTTTAAACCTGTGAGTTTCGTTTTTGGACCTTTTCCCATTCTGAGCTGAGTTTGAACCAAAAAACAGGAGAGGCCATCAAGGCCCGGCCATGCATCAGTGATGGCCGGCCGTGGCTATGAATGGCCGATCAGCCCTCAATGGTGATAAACATTGTTCTAGCCAAGAGGCCTCCAACTATCCATTTTTGAAGATATTTATCACCTTTTGAGCTCAAATTCTATAAAAATGAAGCTCTGGAATTTTTTTCAGGGTTGAACAAAAAATCTAGAAACCATATATACACCTTGAGAGCTCTTGCTTCCTCCTTCTTCCATTGTAAGTCATTTTTAAGCTAACCTAGCTTGTTTATACCATCTCTATACTCTATACACCACCTTGTCTAACCACTCTAGAGACTTGGTTGATCTTGGAGATGCATAATTCAAGCTTGAGGGTGAATTGAAACCAAGTTTGGATCATCAACAACAAGCTTACTCCTTAAAAGTTATAGGCTTGTTATCTTTTCCCTTCCTTTCATTTCTATCACTTGCTTCATAGTTCTTGCTGTTTTGAGTTGTTTTGAGCTTATTTGAATTGTTTGGGATTGGGTTTGAAGAGTTACCAAAAGAGTAAAGAGAGCTTGCTCTTTCTATACCTTTACTTATAACTCAAACCTTCCCTTTCCCACTCTTTTCCTTTGATATTTACACTAATTTTCAGAGTTTTAGAAAGGCTGAAAATCATGTTTCCAATTGAGGTTGTTCGAAACATGCAAGAAAGGTTCCCACTTAATGGCTTAATCTTTTCGAAGATTCATTGCCAACGGTGTGTTCTTCCTCCCATGCTTTAGAAGAACCTCTTGTTTGACATTACTTCTTGTTTAGAGGACTTTAACATCACCATGGACAAATGGACTAAAGAATTGCAATGCCTAATAAAATTGGTTTAAAACTTGGATCAACACACATAAAGAAAATGGCTTAAATTGCTCTAACTTGGCCGGACGTTATGCCAAGTTCCTTGTGTCAAGGGTCGTCACATGCTAAGCCATGGCATTTTGATGATTCTTGAAGCGTTGCAACCTTCCTATTTGAGTTCATACTATGACAAGTGGGAGGGGTGGTCCTACTCTTTACATTTTTATCAACTTTTGTCCAAAATTGAATCCGAGATCATCAAGCAATCATATTGCTCATTAATGGCTTTGGAATCAATTTCAACCTACTCTTGAGAATTTCTCATGATAGACAAGGAAGGAAGGACGAACAGAGCTTGAGAATGCTCTATCTGCACTGATTTCACCTCAGAACACAAAAATTGAGCTTTGCACCAAATTGATGCACGACCGGTCATCTGTAGACCCGGTCGGTTGTCAGTGATGCACGGCCGACGCCCTTGGTTTGTGGCCAGCAGTGCAATTTTGCAGAAACAGAGGCAGTGGCTGAAGGTGAAACAGAGACGGTCTAGGAAGACGGAGTAGCTTTTAGGCACTACGCATGCAACCTCCATCCATCTTCCATTATGCTCTTATCAAATGCAATTAATTGCTTCATTTGTATTATTGTCATAGTTGTGAATAAATCTTATTTTAATTACTTGTTTATAGCAAGTTGATTAATTCAAGTGTTGTAATAATTTGCTTAATTAGTTGTAGCTAATTAGTTTACTTATTTAATTAGTTTAGATTAATTAAATTAGTTTGTGTTGTAAATAGTTAATTAGCTTAGATAGTCAGTTAATTTTTCGTTCAAGTTTTGTAATAATTAGCTTAATTAGATTAGCTAGTTTATTCATTTGGACTCTCCTTCGTGAGAGCGTAATATAATAATGTGTATGTCTTTCAACCCCACGTCTTTCTCCTTTTTACTTAACTGCTTTTGATGGTTAGATCAGGGACATGCTTCAATTAGCATACCTTATGTTTGCATCCATTCATCTTGTATTGCATGCACCGAGGCGAGGTGAGGTTCGTCATTCTAACTACACTGTCATTTCAATACATCGTTGAATACATGCTTAGACCGTATGTTATCAAAATTGCCACACATGCCATATTAGTAGCTGAGCCTATTAATTGCATATTGCATGTGTTGCATTATGCATTTGGCATAGTTAAAAATCATACATATTTTTCTAACTCTTATCTTCTTAGCTTGGAGTACTATATGAGTTTTTAGTGCTTTAGCATACTTGCATGAGTTTGAGTGATTACCATGACTAGCATGCTTGCCATAAGGCTAAATACTTACTTGTTAAACTAGTTGAATGCCTGTGGATGAAGCTTGTTGCTTGAATTGGAACGATTCAACGAATGTGCATTTAAGCCTACTATGTCTAGTGGCAAATTCATGTTTTTAAGCCCACTTTGTTGAGTGGTAAAATTCGCAAACTTTAAGCCCACTTGAGGTGGCAAAATCAAACCCTTTCGCAAAACAAACATGAAATTAAGTTGTTCCAATTTGACCATACTAGTCTCTACTTTCTTGTACGCATCACATAGTAATGCTAGCCTAATAACTGGAACAAGAGCACATAATATTGATAAAAATCATATCGTGATTAGTAGAGGCCGATCTTTGATCGGGCGAGCCGGGGTGTTCAATTCATGACCTTCCCCTCTTGTACCTAAGTTCCCGAGCCGAGGCAACTTTGGTGATGACGGACATGTGGACTTTGGCACGAGTCATGGGTTTCTTGAATTTCCCCAACAATAAAATATTTTGGTGGTAACTTTGTATCTGGCAAAGCAGTCCATTTTTTGCAATTTGATTCAAAATCGATTTTCCAAAAGATTTGCTAGATTTGGACTCTTTGGTGTTTATCAATTTCACATTACACTTGTGAGATTAGATTCAGAACAACAGGAGTCCGAACTATAGGGCTTCTTTCGAGCTTCCGAAAGGGGGGGGGGCGAAAAAGTCGAGCTACAATTATGCTAGTGACCTCTGCATTTATTGTTTATATATCTACTGTTGTGTACTCGTTTTGCATTAATTGTTCAAATTCTGAGTTCTACTTGTGTGTTACTTGATTATAAGATATGACTAAGAGATTGAAGTAGTATGTGAACTTGGTGGTGTTGATTTGGTGAAATTGATGGTTTTATTCCCGTTAAAAAAAAAATGATCTTTGGGGCTAGTTATGATAATTTGATAAGTATTTACTGTTGCAAATTATGCTTGTTGGATATTTTAATTTAAAATTAGATAAATTTGCTTATTGAGCTAACAGAATTATGTTAAAACATGTCTAACTTGGATGCACTATATGCACTTTGTTATGTATTTTTTTTTAGTTGTGGAAAATGTTAAATCATATTCTGTTTATAATCAATCATTGAATTTTGAAAGGAAAAAAAGTCCTAGAGAACAGGATGTTATTTTGTTAGAGAATGCACCGAAGTAATGGAAAAAAAGCATTGACTTGACTTCAAAGTGCTGTTTTCATTGATGATAACACACCAACACAATGACTGGAGAATCCATCGCGATGCCCCCATAATATCTTGATCCTTTTGGTTTCTCTCTTTGTAGCAGATAGGCAAGTTGACACTCTATTTTGTCAAAACAAATTTTCTCGAAAAAAGTTACATTTCATTGTGAAGATAATTTCTTTTAGCAATCCCCTCAAAACTAATTAAAGTGACATAATAATTTTTTTCTTCAAGGTGCATGGAAATTTACTTGTAGAAATGAATGGCGTAGTGTTGCTAATTATGCCTTTATTTTTGTAGGCTTCTTCAGACACTACAGCAATGGAAAAAAGAAGGTGGACTCTCAATGACTTTGACATTTGAAAGCCACTTGGAAGGGGCAAGTTTGGCCATGTCTATATGGTAAGAGAGAAAAGGGTAAGTGAATCTTCACTTCTATTTAGCCCTATTAGATTCTTGTTGGGAACTTGGCAGTGTATTTTTGTCAATCGAACATGTGGTGGCTTATGATGGATTGGTACATATTGCCACTAGGTTTGGGTATTTATTATCATATGAAAACAGGCTCAGTCCTACTTAGATGTGATTTTCTAATTTCTCTACCTCGATGTTTGCCTATCTCCCTCGTAATTTTTTTTTTTTTGATCGATTTTATATATGGCCAATGTGATTTTCTACTTTCTCTACCTTGGTGTTTGCCTATCTCCCTCATAAATTAGTTGTTTATTTATTTATTTATTTTTATTTTTTATATGACCAGTGGTCACCAAGATTTTGTTTCTTAGCTTACTGACAAAATAGAATGAAACAAATGAAAATCAATAGCTGTACCATGCAACTCTGTGTTTAAATCTCTTTTATGTGGTTAAAATTTCATTAATCTGCAAATTCACTACTTATGGCCTCTAGATAGAATTAGAATAAAAGTGTTTGCTAATGTATGGGATGAGGTTACAAGACAATCCAGAGGAAAGCTCACCTTTAATACTATCCTTGTCATGTTTGGGAGGTATACCTTGAAATGTGTTTAAAATTTTTGGACAGTTTAGAATGTAAGGATATAGTTTTTGAATGTTTATAATGTATATACAATTGTTGAATTTTCATAATTTATGGATACAGTGTTTTTGTTTTTGTTTTTTTTTTTTTTAGTATGTTGGTGGTTGATTGATGTTTGTGAAGCTCGTTTGTAATGTTTGTTAAATTGTGTATAGAATAGGTCAAATAAAACATGCCAAATTAAAAAATAAATAAATAAAAATTAAAAAAAATTGCATATTCTATGGCAAGCATAATAGGTCGTTGTATTACATATTTTACGACGAGCAATGAAATTATGATTTGTCCCAAGAATTAACAACGTGCAAAAGTAGTTATAAAAAAATCAAACACAACACACAAGATCCCCTATTAAATGGTTTTTAACGGCATGCAAAAGTTGTTGTAGAAAAGCCAAACACCACTCACAAAATCCACTGTTAAAGGGTTTCTAATGGCATATTAGGCATGTCATTGAAGTGAATGACTTTGTATAACTGGTTATAACACGGCTTTACATCACACGTCGTAAAATCATATCCACGACATGTATTTGGTGCCATAAAAATCAAAATTTGTTGTAGTGCTTGTAGACGCGCCAGAGGACTCCCGAGCTCCACGCTGTGAAGGCGCGGAATTCGTTTGCTCTTTAGCTACTACAAGTTCGGACTCGTGTCACGGTTCTGAATCTAATCTCACAATGTGCGATATGAGACCGATAAATCACCAAAGAGTCCAAATTCGGCAAATCATTTTGGAAAATTGATTTTTATAAAGAAGTGCCAAACATAGACTACTTTTCCAGATACAGAGTCGCCATCTAAATATTTTATTTTTTGGAGGAATTTAGGGAACCCTGACTCGTGCTTAAGGCCACGTGTCCATCATCACCAAAGTTGCCTCGGCTCAGGAACTTGGGTACGAGAGGGGAAGGTCATGCAATGAGCACCCCCGCTCGCCCGATCAAAGATCGGCCTTTACTAACATGATATCTTGTTTTTGAAAACACGTGTGTTCTTATTCCGGTTGTTAACCTAGAATTACTATGTGATGCGCACAGCATACAAGTATAGACTAGATCGCCTAAATTGGAACAAAACATTGCTTGTTCGTTTGAAAAATGATTTCAAGTTTGCTACTCACAAGTAGACTAAATCTGGGATTTGATGAATTGTTCCAATTCAAGTAATCCAACCTTCACCCACAGGCATTTAGATAGTTATATCAAATAAGCAGTTAGCCTCATGGAAAGCATGCTTTCATGGCAATCAATAACACACATGCAGTATGCTAAAGCGTAAACACTCACAGTGTACTCCAAGCCAAAACAGAGAACTAGTTAGAAATCATGCATAATCCTAGTTCATGTTAAGATGCCTAATGCAACACACGCAAGAATTGAACTAAAATAGGCTCGGCTATCTAAGATGTCATGTGAATGCGACAATTCGATACATGTATTCAACTTGGAATTGAAATACAATGCAGTTAGTATGATGCGCCGAGCCCGGTGCATGCAAAACAGATAAATGAGTGCACGTATGCAAGCATAAGGTATGCTAATCGAAATAGGCCCTAAAACTAATCATCGTAAGCGGTTAAGTAAAAGGGAAAAAGAAATGGGGGTTGGAAGACATGCATCACACACACACACGCTTATTACAATAATACACCCTCTCGACGAAGGGACCGAATAAAAAGCGAACTAGCTAATCTAAGCTAATTAAACTAATTATTACGAAACAAATTGAAATAGCTAAACGCATTAACTATTGAAGTACAAAACGAATGCTTAATCTAGCTAAGTAAAGAAGCTAAATAAAGTAGTAAAACAGGAGGTTCTCAGAGGAAGAAGACTGGATGCATGCTCGGTGGCCTCGTCTGGAAATCCGTCGCGATGCCCCAATTTGCCTCTGTTTACAATTGTTTCCAAGACACTGCACAAAGCTCCAGAAAGCTGAAACTCCATCATGGGAACCTGTGGGAGGGTTGCCGACCAGTTGTTGAGGAAGGAGACCACCTGCCAACCACTTTCTGTGTTGAAAAACCAGAAAAAGTGGTCAGCCAGCTAGTAATACTGGTCGGTCGACCAATTGTTGCTGCTAATTTCCAATTTGCTGCAACAGAGAGCAAGAAAGGGCATGGCAATGTATTTGCAAGATATGTGTGCACAACCACCCTCCCTATCATGTCATGATGTAGTTCTCGATCCTCAGGCCACCAATCGCTCATTTCAATGCGTGATGGCCGAGAAGTCAAATTGCATAATTCAATATAAAATGAATGCACACATAAACACATAAGGCCTAGAACTCTATCATGCTTGATCAATAGTGTCGGCGACCGAGAATTGAGGCACGTTTCATCACTTCAAGTATGAAACGTCCCTCATTTCTCGTGCTCAGATTAACACTTAATCCAAACAACAATGCAACAACATGGCATACACAATGCAAACAACAACTTAGCATACTCAATGCAATGTGACATGATCAACTTAACAAAGCTAATGACATGCGAACAATGCTAATGCATGCATGCATAATGCGATGCTACAAGGGAAACTTAGCAATGTTAGGAACATGCATACTCAATGCAAAGAAACAACTTGGCATACACAATGTAAATAACCACATGGCATGCACAATGCAATGTAAGATGGCATACTTAATGCAATGAACAATAAGCATGCGAACAAAATGTAAACAAACATGCTAAATGGACTTAAACCAAAAGGGGGTAGACCTCAGTCATGCCCAAATCAGTGGCCATTGGTGATAAAATTAAGGCACATGAAGCATATACAAGCATGCACATGCAATGGCCCATCAAAGAGGCCTAAGAGCACAAGTCTCCAGAGTGCTCAAAGAGTGACAAACATTGAAGTGTAACAACACCAAGTGCACTGAAATAAGATAAGAAATGATGCCAAATCATTCAAACAAAGCAAGCATGGCATGCAAAGGTCCTAAAGCATGAAAGCTAATAAGGAGGACTACAAATAAGGCATACAATACATGGCACAAATGCATGAACCAAACATGGACAGAGCTGAAATATGTCAAAACAAAGAACTAAACATGCTGAGGTAGGGTCTCAAAGACCTAGGCATGCAAGCATACAAGCTAAGCCATAAGCAAGGCAACAATGCACAACCCTTTAAGCACTTAAATCACGAAAAAAATGGGAATATGGCAATGCTATAAGCTCTGAAATGAAGTATTAAATGATGCCAAATCATCTAAACAACACAAATGAAGCATGCCATGGTGCCCGAAGCTTGAAGCTAGCATAGGCATTTGTACTACAACTATGCAAAACATGAAGCATGTGATCAAGGCAATCCAAAACAGTCCTAGAACATGTCAAAATGAGTCTAAAACATGCAAGGACCAAAGCTAAAATAAGCTAGCATGAAGGGCATAAGGCATGATAAATGCAAGGCAAATAAGGTGGATTACACTACACCTACTAAGACCAAGCATGAGATGGATTCGCCAACAAAAAATAGAGTTATATCATGGCAAAATAACCCCAAATAAACACTGAAATGATAACTCGCAAGCTTAGGCATGAAGGCATACGCAATGATTCATGTTAAGGCATAAAGGACCAACCCTCCAACGCATTGAATAAGTGAAAGATGCAAGTGTATGGCCATGAAACATGCACTGAAATAACATAACAAATGATGCCAAATCATTCAACTAGGCCAAGCAATGCACACTAGTGGACTCGATACACAAAGCTAACAAGCTAGAATGCACTATAGCTATACAAAGCATGGCATGCATGACCAAAACAACATAAATTAGAGCTAGAGCATGCTAAAACATGGACAAAATCTTCTTAGAGTTAAGCCAAAAGCATGCTAGAATGACATGTCAAAGCATAAGACACATTAGGTTAATTCATGGAATTGCACTACAAGTGTATGGAGCATGCAAGTGCCAACCAAACCAAACCTTAACAGAGGTATGACATGGCAAAACATCACCAAAAACATGCTACAATGGACTCAACATAAGCAAGAAAGACATGCTACTTCATGAAACATACAAGACTAGTTTATGAAATTTACACTGCAAGTGTATAAGGCATGCAAAAGACAATGAAACCAACCTAAAATAGATCTAAGGTATGTTAGAATAATACCAAAAACCTACTGAGATGGCCCCAAAAACAGCTAGAAAGACAAGCTCAAACATGAGGCACACAAAGCTAGTTTGCAAGATTTACACTACAAGTGTATAAGGCATGCATGGAATGACTAAACCAAGTCAAAACAGATCTGAGGCATGCTGAAATAACCCCAAATACATGCTAAGAATAAGCCACCATAAGCTTAATGAACATGCTCAAACATGAGGCATATGAAGCAAGTATACAAAACACAAGGAGAGGGGATGACCCTCTCCTATTAGGGACTCCAAAACCACCTTTCCACCACTGAAAATCCTCTGGATTTCAGTGGTAGAAAGGTCATGCAAAGGCTACAACAAGAGCCTAGAAGGATGGCTCAAAACAAGGCCTAAGAGGGGGTGGACCACCCCCAATGCAAAAGTGACCTTAAACAAACATTTTAAGGACTAAAAAATAGAACTTTTATCAGTAGGAAGTTAAGCTTAAAACAGTATGCAAGTAGGCTCAAAAGCTTAAGCAAAAATGGGGGTTTAAAAGGTAGAAACTCACCCTTGTAGACCACCTTCAAGGCTACAACTCCAGCACACTTTCTAAACCAAAACCAGTCCAAAAGCTTCAAAAACAACCTCAAGGGACCTCAGCTCCAAGAGTATGGTGTTTGAGTTTGTGTTTGTGTGTAAAAGTGAGACAAAATAACACTTTAAGGCACAAAACAAGAACAAAATGAAAAAGTATAGATATAGATTATATGTATCGCTTAAGCTTCAATTTTTCTGAACCTAGAGGAGGGAGGGGGAGCCTCTCTCTTATAAAGAACAAAAGCTAAAGCTTCTCAAGGAAGCTAAGGTTCAAGGCCATCCCTCCATACACGTGTGTATGGAGGATAGCTTCAGTGCCTTCCAGCTAGCTGGAGGAAAATATCTCCAAAAATGTGACAAAAAGCAGCCGACCACTTGAAGTGGTCGGCCAACTACTTAAAGTGGTCGGCCGACCACTTCAAGTGGTCTCCTAGAACAAAAACTGGTTGGCCATAGGTAGGAGAAGTCTACACACTGAAAGAAAGGTGGTGGTATGGTGGCCGACCAAAAAAAGGTGGCCCAAAGACCAAGAAAGCCAGTTATCCAACCAAAAAATTGGCTAGCAGGAAGGAAAAGTGGTCTCCAAGGGGAAAAACTGGTCTCCAAGGGGAAAAACTGGTCTCCCACCCTTATACCACCTTCCAAACAAGGAAAACAAGGTTTGTACCAAAAACAAACCAAAACGAATGCAAGACGAGAGATCGGGAGGCAAAGCGCACAGTCAGAAGCCTCGAAAACTAGTCTACGGGCATCAAAAGTGGTATACGACAACAAAAGTGGTCTCCCGGATCACAGTGTTCCTCTAGGAAGAGGCAACAAGGTGTGGTTCAAAAACCACGCCAAACGGAGAACGTTAAGCGGTCCCGAGACAAGGCGCGCGGCCGAAGGCTCCGAAAATCGAAAACCGAAAACTAGTCTCCAAACGGGAAAAGTGGCCTACAACCACGAAAAGTGGTCTACGACCACAAGAAGGGGTTTACAAGACCTCTCCTTCCCTCAGGCAAGGAAAATAAGGCTTGGTCCGCAAATGAAGCCGAAGCACAAAGAGTTCAGAGGTCCGGAGGCAAGGCACTTGGCCAAAACTCCGGAAACTCGTAACGAGCACAACATGCACTATCACTGAGCGCTCAATCGATGACGTCTGAGTCTTAAGGTCGGTCAAAATGGGGTGCTACAGTGCTATATAAGGGCATACTCAATATTGTGAAGATCATATCAAAATAAGCTAAGTTCTCTCTTCATCTTTCCTCCATTGTGTATAAAATGAGGCTTTCTTACTTGGATTTTAAACATAGAATTTCCTTGCTCTTAAGTGATAGTCAATTTACTTCTATATTTTTCTTCATGTGTAAGAGAGTACTGCCATTGTCAGTTCGCCGAGGCTCAATAGAAGGTGCTTCTGCATTAGTAGGTTCTTACTGTCATATCCTGGGAGACAAACACGGTGAGGTGGCGAATCTGTTTTAAAGAGACTGTGGTATCACATAGGTTTCAATTTGTTTTCTTTTCCTCATTTCAGTGTTTGATTTGTTATATGTATTTATGTTCGTGAAGATGTAATATCCCACGATTTCTTGTTCAATGTTTTTCCAATTTAATTTACAATGAATCTATTTATTTTTTTTTATTTAAATACGCAATATGTATAACATTTTTATGTTGATTTTCGCAAGTGTGGGGCCGAAATGAATTATTCATATACAAATCTGATCAACTCAATTTTTTATTATACTATATTATATGCTTGTCTTGGAACTACACCTAGTCTATAGATTGTGTTTCCACGTTCCATAAACAAATGTTTTCTCTCTCCAAAATTCTAAGTTGAACAAAAAATGAAAAGATTTTTGAATATATAATATTAATATATTATTATACTTGTCTTGGGAATACACATATGTGCTTTGGTAGATGTGTGTTTCTACTTCCATAGGCATTAATCTCCTCCTTATCCTTAGAAGAACAAAGATGAAGTGTCTCCTCACTCTTCGTTCCGGTCTCTTTCTCTCTTCGACTCATTCCTCAATCTCTCTTTCTCTCCTCAATGCTTCTCTTTCTTTCCCTCCCCTACTTTCTTTGGCTAGTGATGGTGGTAGGCAAGGTAGTACACAACGGCGACTATGAGCAATGGCGATGGTGGATGTTGCAATTGCAATGAGAGATGGTGTAGTGTTGTTTGAGCAGCAACGACATCAATTAGTTATGGTGACGGCAGTGGTAATGACTCCCTATCTCTTTCTCCATTTTCTCTCAATTCTCTCTCTCGCTCTTTCTCATAGATATGTTAGTATATATATGTATGATTTCAATTTCATTTTTTTATAATTTTGTCTACCCCTATTAGATGTTTGAAATCGACCGAATCGACCTCCAAATCGAGTTATTTAATTTGGTCGATTTTGAAGTGCAATTCGGTTGACAACGGATGACTGGTTTTGTAACCCAAAGGAGTCAATTCGGCTGACGGGTAAACTCGAGCCAAACCGACCTGTGCACACCCCTAACTTTTAGAATAGCTAAAGTGACTAAAATAAATAAAGCTATTTTTGTTGAAAATAATGAAAATATCATTTCTTTTTCATTCAAATGACTAAGAAATTACTGATAAAAATGATTCAACTGTAATTTAACTTAAAACCTCATGGGAGACTAATAAGTTCTTGAATGTTTATAGGCTAGTAAAGTACGAGTCTGGATCCTCAGCCACCCATCCCTGCGGCACGTCTTGCGGTGCCCCAAAACGATGTCGTTTTGGGGCGAGATTTCAATTAAAAAAAGAAGACATAACATGAGCAAAAGAGGGAGAAGAAAAAAGAAGGGGGAAGAAGAAAGAGATGAGAAGAAGAAAGAAGGCACCATCGAACTGTTGCTGATCGATGCCGTTTCCCCCTGATTGTCCATTGCTGATCGTTCGTCGTTCACCGAACTGTTGAGTCAGATCTGTTGATACTGATTGAATTCTTAATTCGAAGTAGTTTTTTGGATTTTTTTTATTGGATCTATATGTAAGATATGAATATTTTCATACACTTTGTTGGATCTAATGTTTGTTTATTTGTATTGATCTAATGATCTAATTTTTATTAATTTTGATTTGTCATCTAGGATGTTCAAGTGTTATTTTGTATATATATACACATGCATCTCCGATTTTTGAAACTCAGATTTTTTTTATTTTTTTTTTGAATGGTTATTGGTGTTCTGGGTGTTTGAAGTGTTTGGATTGTTGTTCAAAAATCTGAGATGTATGTATACATCTAGGTGTTTGTATATATATTTGAGATCTATGTATTGAAGTGTTTGTATTTTTGTTTGTGTGTAGTGTTTGTATTGTTGTTCAAAAATCTGGTTATTGATGTGCCAAGTGTTTGTCTTGCTCTAGGTGTTCTGGGTCTTCTCCTCTCTCTTTTCCTCGCTGCTTCTTTCTTCTTCCTCTTCTATGATTCTGATTCTGTGTTTTTTTTTTTTTTTTTTTTTTTTTTTTTTTTTTTTTGGAAATTTTGCCCCAAAAAGACGTCATTTTGGGGCACCGCAGGGAACTGCCGCAGCAAAACGCGGCAGAGGATTCAGATTTCGTAAAGTACATTAGTTAAGTCTTCAATTCTAGTTACTTAATGTATTCTAATGCATTTTTACTTTTTGTAAGTGTTTGAGTTCATGATGCTAAAATGCTATTAATTTGGAGATTTTAAAAGCTTGATGGAATATATATAATGAAGCCCAAAATTAGGTAGAGGAAATGAAGTTCAAAAAGCTCAAAAGAGCAAGCAAGTTTACCATTTTGTGCCCGAGCACCGAATCTGAGTATTTGAGCACTTAAGTTGCTAAAGAGAAGAAGATTATGTATCTATGTGCCCAAGCACAAATGCAACGTGTTGGAGTACAACTTATTACGAATTTTATTATTTTTAAGAGTGTTTTAGCACATGTAAAAGGGAAGCTAGTGACTTCTTTTGAAGGGAAGGTTTTGGGGCCTCAAGTATGTAAGAGGCGCAAGAGAGAAGAAAGGAAAGGAGATCCAAAGAGCGTTTCGCGGAGATTCAATTAAAAATTTTGGATTCTTTTATCATGAACGGCTAGACTCTCTACCCAGATCAACTAATTAGATTTTTGTATTTTCTTTATGAATTTGATTTATTATGATGATAGTTGTATAATATTTATAAATGGACAAATTACAATGGTAGTCCCTATACTTTGTTCCTTATATCATTTTAGTCTCTATAATTTCAATTGCCTCGATTTGGTTCAATTGGTCACAATACTTCTCATTTTTTAATGAAAAATATGTACGTAAGTGCTATGTGCCATATTTTAAGAACAAAATGATAAATTTATCTAATTCAAAGAGTTAATCCTCAACCAATTTAGTGATACTTTTTCTTAAAAAACACTAATGATTTTATCAATTGGACCAAAATGACGGGAAACCTAAAATTAATGGTCAAAATTGAGTAAATTGAAAGTGTAAGGACCAAATTGACACCAGAGGTAAAATATAGGGACCACTGGCGTAATTTTCCCTTTGTAAGTTTTCAGTGCAAACAAGTTCTTTATTCAAATTCGTATATATTTAATTTATGTGCATTTAAATACATAGTTATACAATGGTTATTTCTTTGCATATATTGAAATTGTAAAATGAGTCATACCTAAGGAAGACAAAACATGCCTATAATCGTAATTTAGCGTAGATCCTTTGTGTTAACCAATGATGATTCATTCCTGTAATCTGAATCTGTGAATATTCTTAAGATGTTATTGGGACTTGTAGTCACAATACATCATTATCATCGTAATAGTGATTTTTTATGAAGAGAATCAATAAATCATAGTTAACAAATTCGTGATGAATTTCATACCCTTAAGATTCTCACTTTCACATCTCAACTCAATTTTACTGTAATGCCCTAAAATAAATACCATATACCCTTCTCATAACAACCAATAAGTAGTAACATAAATGAATTGATAAGCTTTTGTTACTCAAAGTTTGATATACAGGAAGTGACACATGCAATATACATTCATAAACAGTATATCCTGAATCTATAGCATGTGTTACATGATGGTGAAAAGAAATGAAAGCTAAACATATAATCATATGCCTTTGTGGGGGCCAAATATTGGGAGACGTAAAGAGGCCGAATAATTGGACCTGGAGAGTCAAAATATATACATCGTATTCGGCCCCGTCTTATACATACAAATCCAAAAGTACCCTATTCGGCCAAATAACTAGTTGAGTAAGGGGCCGAATGAAGAGCGATTTGCAACAAAAGGAAGAGCCGACTAAATAGTCATACGGCGAATTGAAGGTGGGCCCAGCCCCGAGCCCCAAGAAAGAAAAGATATAAATAGAAGACCATCAGCCAAAGAGAGGTATGTGAGAATTAGTATGCTTAACTTAAGATACAAGCAATCAAGAGAGTATATACTGACTTATCCGTCGGAGTGCTAATTCCGACACCCCCGACCAGAGTGTTCATTCCTTTTCAGGTTATTAGCTGAGGATCTCGAGCGTCCCATTGGATCCAAAGAGTATTTCCAAACCACATCCCCACAGCCTTAAAGGCTTACATCTTTCCAAGTCAATAGTTGGGTACATCAAAAGTGAGTCTTAAGCTCAATACATATAAAGCCCTAGGCTTGTACAAAATCAAACACAAAATACAACACCGAGCCTTCAGCTCTACAATCCTCCCCGGCTAAGTCCTTGGTGGAGGCATATCGCCAACACCTGAAAATATTTTCCCATATAGGGTGAGTCAAAGCCTAGTAGAAACAATCCAACACAATATATGAATCTTAACGAAGATACGTAAAAGTGAAATGCATATGCAATGCATATATCAAAACGTTTTACAATTCTTTCCCAAAAACCATGCCATGCTTAGTTTATATCACAATTCTCAAATCATGTCCTTTACAATAGAAAACAAAGGGAAATTCTTAAACCGATACAACCTTTCATAGATATTTCGTCTACGAGAAACCGTCAAACAATACGCATGCAAACGTAGTCTATACAAGTGCTACTATTGCCATTTTAAGGATATTTCATCCGTGGGAATCGGCACCCATGTATCCGCGCATTTTTCAAGGCTTTTACCTTGGACACACAGGCCAACTTGATTTAGTGATACACACCTCTTTCACACATTGACCCTTTTTTTTTTCTCAAAGTCATATACATTTGCAATGTATTAAACAAGCAACAATGTTCAATGCACATGGATGATAAATTCGTTTTAGTTCACCTAATTCTCATGCAATTTCTACAACACTCATAGCTATCCTCCATCGAAAGCCCAAAACAGATATCTCAAATAAATAGAAAATTTCAATAACAATATACATTATTATCATTTCCAAGATGTGAACGATATAACTTATCCAACTCCATCATCATCATCAGTATCCTTTATTACCATCATCAAGATATGAGCGATATTACAAAACCAACATCATCCTTCAATATTTTTCCAACACATGCCAAACCCATGATTTTAGAGCAAAACCTCGTTTTCTTTCAACATCATTTTTGAGTAGAGAAAGATATCATTTCAATTACATAAAACCCAACACCATTTCCATTATCTTTACACGATCAACATTTGATATTTCTAGGGCAAAATCTCCTTTTCTTTAGAAACCATTTCCAAAAGTAAAAACCAATCACTTCATCATAAATCAACAATAAGCACCATTCTATAAGCATTTCCAACAAGCTATTTGAAAACCCCTCTTTTTGACTTCCAACCAAAATCCTAGATTTGTCCAAAATCTCCAAAAATTACAATATTGTTTTAAAAATAACAAATAACTAAGTTAAAATTCATAAGAGGCTGTGGAGAATCCCTACCTCAAACTTAGAAGAGGAAGAATGAAGAAAAGCCCAAAGGTTGATGGGGATGAAACAACAATTTGCTCCAATCAAAACGAGGCCCTCGACAAGCTCTACACTTAATTTCAAAGGAGCAAGGTGAGGAGATGCTTCTAAGTGAGTAGATCTGAAAATCTTTGAGCGAAAAATTGAGTTTAGAGAGAGAGAAGAGTGACTCACGGTTTAGAGAGGGGAAAGAAAAGATAAAGTGAAGAAAAGGGTAAGTGAGGGCCCTATTTATAGTGCTAGGTTAAAGTGAAATAAAGTCACAAAGTCAATGCAAAAGAACAATTTAAAATCCCCAAGATGCAGGGCCCAAAATCGGAAAAAAAAAAAAAAAAAAAACTCACAGGGGTCGACCCATGTGTCGATGGGGTCGACCCTTCAGGAAGAATTGACAAAAAGACAAAACTGGCAGCAGAGACCCTTGCACCCAAGATGTCGACACTAAATTTCAACAACTAAACTTAGATTCTACAATAGACAAGGGTCAACCCTTCTCAGACTGGTGTCGACCCTTAAGGCCAACAACAAAAGACAAGTGTCAACACCACCAAGGCTGGTGTCGACACTAAATTTCAGTAGCTATTCCAACAACATAGCAGCAAGATGGTGTCACAAACTGTTCCAACATTCACTAGTTTAATCATCTTTATTCAACTCATCCCAGGCGTCTACTCCTATCATGGCTCAGCCTCCGAGAAATCTAGAGGCTTTACTGATCTGTCTTCAACAAACAGTTGATTTGCTCCAGCTGGATATGACCTAACAAACTGAGGTCACTAATAGGTTGCAACAGCAACAGCAACAACAACAGCCGCCTGCAGCTTTTGCTTCTCATGCACCTAATGTGGCTGCTCCTATGTCAGGCACCGCTGCCAATATAGCTCAGAATCCACTGGGTGTTTCTATTCCTCCAATCTAGACAAATCCAATCCTGGTTCAAATGTCTAGAGCTCCAGTCGAGGCACCTTTTGAGTTTGAGTTTGACCCGACCCTGCTCAAAATCAACAAACTTGAAAAACTATTCAAGAAGGCACGAGAGGTTAACTCTATTCTGGATATTGAGAACGAATATACTGAATCCGCCATTACTTTGCCGGAGTGGTTCAAGATGCCACATATTGACTGCTTCGATGGCTCTAGAGATCCAATGGTGCATCTATGCCTGTTTTCTGATATTCTACTGCAGACGTCCCCGAACGTCCTGGGAGGATGAGTCCCCCGTTCTGTTCGTTTTGTGGGTCTACTACAGTTCGGACTCAAATTGTCATGGTTCTTAATCTGAACCAAAGAGTCCAAATCTGGCAAATCGTTTTGAGAAAAAAAGATTTTTGAAAGAAGTGCCAAACATGGACTGCTTTGCCAGATACAGAGTCGCCACCTAAATATTTTTTTATGGGGAAATTTAGGAAACCCTAACTCGGTGCCAAAGGCCACGTGTTCGTCATCACCAAAGTTGCCTCGGCTCGGGAGCTTGGGTACGATTGGGGAAGGTCAGCTATGAGCACCCCCTCTCACCCGATCCGAAGATCAGCCTCTACTAACCATGATATCCAATTTTGAAAACGTTATGTGTTCTTATTCCGGTTATTAGCCAAGAATTACTTTGTTATGCGCGCAACAAACAAGTATAGACCAACTCGCCTAAATTGGAACAAAACATAGCCTGTTTGTTTTGAAAATGGTTTGCTACCCGCAAGTAGGCTAAAATGCAGGTTTTGCCACCCTCAAGTGGGCTTTAGAAAAGATGATTTTGCCACTATCTAGTGGGCTTAAAATTCACAATTTTAATGCGTTATCCCAATTTAAGCAATTCGACCTCCATCCATAGGCATTCAAGCAGTTATGTCACATAAGCAGCTAGCCTCATGGTAATCATGCAATTATGGCAACACTCACACACATGCGACATGCTGAAGCATAAAAGCTCACCTAGTACTCCAAGCCAAAACAGAAACCAGTTAGTAATCACATGCATGATCCTAGTTCATATTTGAAATGGCTAATACAACACATGCAAAGATGCAATCCAAACAGGCTCGGCTATCCTAAACATGGCATGTGAAATGCTGCAACTAACAAATACTCAACTTGGAATTGAAATACAAGTGCAGTTAGCATGATGTACCGAGCCTAGTGCATGCAAGACAAATGTATGGATGCACACATGCTAAGCATAAGGTATGCTAATTTAAATATGCCCTAGTCTACCATCATAAGCGGGTAAATAAAAGGGAAGAAAGACGTGGGGTTGGAAGACATACACACACTCACGCACACTTATTACACAATTGCCCTCACTCGGAGGGTCCGAATAAATATTATAGTCCGAATGAATAATACTAAACTAATTATTACAGGACTTCTAATTTAATTAATCAAATTAAATGTAAAAAGGGAAAGGCCGCAGCCCTACCTCAGAATGCGCGGATGATGCATGTTCGGATTTATCTTGCCCTGAAAGCCCGTACCATACCACTGCTGCCTCTGTTTACACTGCCCTGCTTCTCTAAAAACTGCCAAAATCCTGGGACAGGTTCCCTGAACCTTGTAGGACACCATCGGCTGAAGGGAATATCCACCGGCCATGGAACTTATCCATCGGCTGGGGTTTCATATTATCGGCCACCAATCCATGGCCGGTCGGCACTCTACACTGCCGGTCGGCAAAAACTCCCTGCAGAAACTGATTTTTGACAACAACAAGGACAGACAGTGTATGGCATGGAATTTCAAAAAAATATATGCGTGGGCACACTCTCTATCATGCAAGGGACTAAAGGGAGCATAACCCTCGACCCTCAGGCCATCAATTATGCATAATGGCCTAAGAGGCCAAGTTTTGCAACTTCGATATCAAATGAAATGCAAGCACAAAACACATTAAAGGGCCCCAACCCCTATCATGATTGATCAAGATGCAAGGGATGCATGCTCAATGAAATGCAACCTAGGCATGGAGGCTAAGTATGCAACATGAACATGCAAATGAGCAATGTATACTAGGCGCGCAACCTAAACATGTAAGCAAACATGGCATGCAACAACATACACAACATGCGAGATGGACTTTAATAACATGGATAGCCTCGCAAGCATGCCAAATCAGTGGCCATTAGATGAAATGAGACACTCGAAATGCGTGCACGCATGCACGCAACATCGAAGGACCGAACCTAAGGCATCAAATGCCACTCTACCAAAGCATGGCAAGGCATGGAAATATGGTATTGGAAACATGCAAATTTTCAGCACTGAAATATGATACAAAATAGTCCGAATCATGGAAATTGGCACACCGATTGCATGAGAATTGAGCGCGAAACTCAAACTAGGTCACAGTATGAATGGGGCTTACAGATATACAAGGCATGCATTATTTTGATCATGAAGCATGAAGACAAGAGTCAAGGCAGTCCCAAAACATGCAATATTTCCATTTCAAAGCATGGCCCCTAAGATGTTAAGCAAAGATGGAACTAAAAATAGCATGCAACTTTGACTAGCAAACAGGGTGTAATGGCAAGTATATCATGCACATGGAATCTCACCAACATCAAAAATCAGTGGAATAAACATGTGAAAAAATAGGCCCAATAAACCACCGAATGCAAACCATGGCCATGCAAAAATGTATGAGTTACTTTAGAGGGCCATGCAAGAGTTATTAAGCCACATGGCAAGATAAGACATTTAGCAAGACCAAAATCAGACTCTGAAAAGAGTTCTGGCAGGGTCCTAAAACCATGAAAATGCCTGAACCAAGCTCAAGAAGTGTGCAAACAATAGGCCCCTTTGTAAGGCCAAAAATGCCAAGTAAGAAGACAATAGGAGAGAGGATGCCCCCTACTCGTTCTTAGGACCTAAAACACCCTCCTCACCACTGAAATCCCTTCAAGATTTCAGTGGTGAGGAGGCCCAAACAAGGTGGTCCCGCAGCTCACCAAAATAGCACAAAAATGGGGCCCAAACAAGGCCCTAAAGAGGGGGGTAAACGACCCCAAACACAAAAGTGTCCTTATGAAGTATCTTAAACACAAAAAAAATAGAACTTTTTTATGTTTATACACAAAGTAGCTCAAAACCGCAAGCAAGACAGGCTAAAAACTGTGGCAAAAACGGGGGAATAAAAGAGGTTAAAGGTCCCCTTGTAGACCAACGAAACAGCAGCTCTTGGACAAAAAACCAGTTTCCCCTTAGCCCTGAAAAATGGCCTCTCAAGCTCCTTAGGTTGATGATGGAGGGTGTTTAGGCTAGGGGTTGGTTGTGCAAAGGAGCCAAAGAACCAAAGCAAATTTGAGCTAAAATTGGAGGAGATATGGAGAGAGATGATATTATGGAAGCCTTAGACAATTCTTGGAAGCTCTTGTAATGGAAGGGATAGGCTCTATATTATAAGCAAGAACCAAGGTCCAAGCCTTCTTAGAGAAGCTAGACAAAAAAGGGGTCAAAGGGGTCAAGCTTTCTCTTTAGAAGCTTAGAGCAAAGGGCCAAGAAGGCCAAGCTTCCTTTGGAGAAGCTAGAATAAAGGGCCAAGCTTCTTGGAGAAGCTAGAAACAAGGGTGCAAAAGGTGCAAGTTTTCTCTTGGAAGCTTAGAAGCGGTTCAAGCTCTTGGAGAAGCTTGGAGCAAAGGGTTCAAGCTTCTTGGAGAAGCTAGAACGCTAAGGTTCAAAAGGTTCAAGCTTCCTCAATAAAGCAAACCAAGGGTTCCAAAGGGTTTTAAGCTTCTTGGAGAAGCTAAAAACCAAAGGGTTCAAAAGTTCAAGCTTCCTGAAGAAGCTAGAACCAAGGGTTCAAAAGGTCAAGCTCCTCAAGAAGCTAAAAACAGGGGGTTTCAAAAGGTTCAAAACCCTCTTCAAGAAAAGGCCTCGGCCAGAAAAGGTTGGCTAATCGGTCCAACAAAGTTGCCAACCGACCACATGTACCGACCGACCATCATAGTGCCGACGCTCCATCACCCAATGGGCCGATGGCAACAAAAACTGCCGGTGGCCTCTACCTGGCCGGTGATGTGTGGGGATGTCTCACAAGCCATTCCCCTGCCCTCCTAAAGCAAAGCACAAGTGTTTCGGTGCAAAAACCAAACATAAAAACAGCAACAGTTGAGAGATCCTGAAGGCAAGGCGCGTAGCTGAGACCTCCGAGAACTCAAAACGAACACAGATGGATGATCACAAAGCGTTCAAACGTGGACTCCAAGTCTTGAGGACAGTCAAAAATGGGGTGTCTAAACATCTCGAACCAAATGGGTTTGACCCGCAGTTCAAAAGTTGTCACTATTTGGCGCAACCATGTCTGGAATACGGCCCTCTGGTATGGGATTGAAGGACTCTGTGAAACAGAGCTGAACAAGAGTTGGCCAAATTCTTTGTTGGCCCAATATTCCTACAAATATGCATTGAGGTCAACAACTCGTGATCTTGAGCAACGTATTAGGAACCGAATGAGGGGCTTCTCAGAGTTTTGTTACTCGATGAGGGCAAAGGCAGTATGTGGCAAATAGGCCTCCAGAGAAGAGCAAGTCTGTATCATTGTTAGAAATCTGCACGAAAGGCTATTGCAGAAAATGGTGTCCTTCCACTATTCAAATTTAAAGACCTCTGTAACTATGCGCCGCGAAAGGGGGGGCCTCCGCTACAGTTCGGACTCTTCGATTTGTTCACGGTTTTAATCTGAACCAAAGAGTCCAAATCTTGGCAAATCGTTTTTGAAGAACAGATTTTTGAAAAAGTAAGTGCCAAACATGGACTGCTTTGCAGATAGAGAGTCCCGCCACCGTAAATATTTTAAAATGGGAGAATTTAGGGAAAACCCTAACTCGGTGCCGAAGGCCACGTGTCGTCATCACCGGAGTTGTTCTCGGCTCGGGAGCTTGGGTAACGATCGGGAGGTCAAGTCTATGAGACTCCCCTTTCGCCCCGGTCCGAAGACGCGGCCTCTAACTAAACCGTGATAATCCGTTTTGAAAAACTTTAACGTGTTTTATTCCGATTAATCAGCCTATGAATTACTATGTTTATGCGCACAGCAAACAAGTATAGACTAGATTGCCTAATTTGGAAATAAACATTGCATATCCGTTTTGGGTTTGAAAATTGCTTTGGAATTTGGCCTACTCGCAAGTAGGCTAAAAATGCGGATTTCAAACGAGTTTTTCCAACTCAAACAATCCAGCCTTCCACCATCAGGCATCAAGCAATATAACCACGATAAGCATCTAGCCCATTTTAAGCCATGCTGCAATGGTACATTCACACTCATGTGATATGCTGAAGCGGAATACTTACAATAGTACTCCGTGCCAAAACAAAGAATTGTTAGCAACATGCATGATCCAAGTCCATGTTAAGTGCCTAATGCAATCGCATAAAAATATTGCTAGATAGGCTCGGCTTATCTAAACATGTCATGTGAAAAATGCACAATTATCACGTATTCAGTCGGAATTGAAGTATGATGCAGTTAGCGTGATGTACCGAGCCTAAATGCATGTAATA
>NW_021026424.1:37215-98054 GCF_004153795.1 Camellia sinensis | reverse complement strand
TAAAACCATTTGGCATGGACAAAGCTACACTTTTACCCTTGAGAGCGGATTTATGATGTCACAGAATTCAGAGAAAGTTGTGGTCATGGCGGCCGCACTAAATCAAGGGATCATCTTATAGGGTGAGACCAATGTTGAGATATCACACCCACCCAGGTCGCCTATTGCATGCCCGATTTGGGAACCCTAGATGTTTCAAGTTCGTGAACCCACCACGTTTGAGTTGATGGGAATGATTGGCGACCTTCAGAGGTCTGTAGTTGATCTCGCTTATGGAATGTCAGCTTCGCCACCAACCACATCGTATGCTGGAATTTTGTACCACAGGACCCCCCGCTACTAGGGCGAATTGTGATTGAGCTCGGCCAACCTGAGGTTGTTTCAAGCTATAGCAATGACGTGTCAACAGCAATCGGGTTTCGCTCTGATATAGCAACCCAAACCCTCGATCAAGCTGAGGCTAGAGGCAAGAATAAGATGAAGGCAGACACTGATCTGATTGAACAACTGCTGTAGGCAGTCGAGGCTTTGAAAGTCGGGGGGTTCAGTAAATAGCAAGTATTCGCAGTTATGACTAAGACTGTGGATGATGCTTTCCTCACTCTAACCGAGGGCAGTTCAAGCCAGGCGGAAAATCAGGATAGGCCCCGTCATGCCAGAACAGTTCCTTTTGCTTCTAACTCTGCACCCGAAAAAGATCAGAAAGCCAAGGCAGTGCCTGCCGACCCTTTCGCTAGTGCGTCTAGCAAGAATCCTCAGACTTCAAAGTACCTACCCCGAGGGCGCAGAGTTTCTCATGCTCTCTACATGCCTTTGTCTAAGGTACTTCAAATCCTGGCAGAAAAGGGTCATCTCAAACCTCTTGAGCCTCGGCCTCTCCCCAGTCATCTTCCAACGGGCCATGATGCTACTCAATACTGAGCGTATCATCAGCAGACCGGTCACAACACCGACAACTGTTTTCGTCTCCGCCACGAAGTGCAAGATTTGATTGACAATGAGGTCATCCTCCCGCCAAGCTCAGCAAAGTCTATCACCGCCGGGCTGTTGGATTTCGAGGATGGCGCAAGTATGTGATCAAGGGTTGGACCACCTGCAGGCGACGCTCGGTGTATTTCAGATGTGGTGTTTGGCACGCACCATGCTGAGCATTTGCGAATTTAGTTTTTGTAATTTCTAGCTTGGGTGTCGAGTTAGTTCTTTGTTTTTGTCTTGAGTCTGTCTCTTTGTCTTGAGTTAGTCTTTTTGCTTAAGGGTTTGTCTGGTTGTATCGAGTCAGTCCCAATGTATAGAAATCAGGTGATTCTAGGGTTGTCGCCTCGGATATCATTATTTTGTTTTGTAATTATCCTTTTTGCTTTCTTTTGAGTCTGTCTCTGCTGTGAAGCCAGTTGCAACCAGGAAATCTGAATGAAACAGCTGTGGCTATCATGTTTTTTGTGCTTACTGCTACTTCAAGCCTATTGTGCCAGCAAGTTTAGATTGAAACGGCAGTACATCTCACCTGCTCTGCTGCACCTCGAAATCATTGCATTGACCTAAGTTTTTTTCCAAACTTCTGTTAAACATTGTAGTGATGAAAACGAAGAGGAAGGAATTCCTCGGGATTTGCAAAACTTTGATCAATTGAGAGAAAGAGAGGCACGCTAAGGTCTTAATGATTAAGATCATGTTTGTTAACGTGAGTACTAAGAAGGACCCTGGCTTGATCCAGATTGGTTCCGCACTGTCTTCAGCGTGGGCGATTAGTCGCTTTCTTAAAAATTTTCAAAAAAATGTTTTGCGCAGTCTTGTGAAGACCGGCATGGAATCGCTTTTGAGATTGTGCAGCCTAGGATCGCTCTCAACCTCAAGATTCAATCCCTTTGCTTTCAAACCATGAACGTGCATTCAGAATGTTCAATGGCCAAACCGCAATGTGAGGCCCGTGTGGCCAAATTCGAAGAAACCCTCGAACAAGAGGCACCAAAGTCAGATCAAGAAGATCAGATGTTGTCAAGACAAGCTTGTGAAGCTAAATCAAAAGCGCCCCTCGAACTAGGGGCAATAATGTCCAATGCGCTCGAAGAGCCGAAGATGGATCCTTTCGCAAATCAATACAACAGCCGTTCTCCTAGATTTAGATGGCTTCAAAATCCTAAAACCATTTGGCATGGACAAAGCTACACTTTTACCCTTGAGAGGCTCGCTGGGCCGAAAACCCGAAAGGTAGACCCAGGCAAAAGTTAGAGCAAAGAAAAGAAAAGAAAACAAAAAGAGTAAAAGAAAAGAAAAGAATACAAAAAAGAAAGAAAGAAAAATGTAAAAAAAAATAATAAAAAGAATTGAAAAGGAAAGAAAAACAAAGCTCGCAAGGACAAATAAAAAAAAAAAAAAAAAAAA
Source organism: Camellia sinensis (assembly GCF_004153795.1). NCBI lineage: Eukaryota > Viridiplantae > Streptophyta > Magnoliopsida > Ericales > Theaceae > Camellia > Camellia sinensis. Next base: position 95,672 of record NW_021026424.1, on the reverse strand, counting down.
AAAAAAAAAAAAAAGAAGAGGGAAAACAGCGCTGCACAGGTACGGTGCAGCCACACATCCCAGTCAAAAAGTTACTCGGCACGCTGTGTAGCCACACATGCCATTAAAAAAAAAAAGAAAAAAAAATTGAAAAGAGACAAAGTGTACTGCCAGTATTGCACTCTCTTGTCAGCGAGGGCAATTTCGTAATTTTACAATTTTGTACAATATTTTAATACACATTTTTTCATAAAAAGTCAAAAAGTTAACCCAAACCTCCATATTTTTTTCCTCAACTTTTTAGTCTAAAAAGACAAAAAAGTGCACTTATTTAGGACACCCCAAACAACCCCTAATTATATGGTATATTTGTTTGCCACACTATAATGAAGTTTGCTGTTGTACTGCTGCTGCTGCAGATGCATGCTGATATTCTGTCCTTGAGTCAATTGATTAGGTTTTTTTGAGATAACTAGGATCTGTAATTGTCTGCTGATTAAGTAGCCAAGATATCTCTGGTTGTATCTAGTTGCTGGTTGATGTTCGTCTTGATGATCATTGAGATTTATGTATTGGCACAAATACCACCAACTCTGACTGAAATTGTTTCTATGGCATATATTTCAGTGTCCAAGATGATTCACTTTCTTAAACTTAGCTTGTCAAAGTCTATGAATTTTGATTTCTCAACTATTGCTTCTTCTTTTTTTTTTTTTTTCTTTTTGCCCTTTTAATATTAAATAGACCAGACAAGAATGATACTTATGAACATTCATTTAAGATGATGGAAAACCCCTTTTTTACTGTTAAAAAAAAAAAAAACATTCATTTTTTTTTGGGTACATTGGAAATTAAGTCAAACATGAACTACATCCTATCACTCTCCTCAGAGAGATGCACAATGTCCGCAACAAGGTGCAGAGTTCTTCAGGTGGTTCATTTACAATAAGAAGATTTGCCGGTTGATATTCGCCTAATTTGGCCGTTGCATCCGCACAAATTTTAGCTTCCCTTCGAATGTGCTGGATGGAGCAGTCACATCCTCTCATGATAATACGTGCATCTTCCACAATGCCCCGAAAAAGACATCTTTCTCCCAATCATCACTCAGCAGCTTCACCACTTGTTCCACATCCGTTTCTATTATCACTTGATTGAAACCTCATTAAAGCATGATAGTCAGCCCCTTGTAGATTGCCCAAAGTTCCGCTTCAAGACAGGTGCATATTTCAAGCCTTCCATAATATCCACTAATCCATGCTTCTGTTTCATCCCGAAATAATCCACCAAAACCACCACCTCCTCCATGCTTGTGAGTGCTGCCATCCGTGTTAAGTTTGATTTTTCCTGCATTTGGACAAGACCGCACTAAAATACTTTTAGCTTGAAAGATTTCTTTGGCATAATCTGATATGAGTTTAACACTCTCATGAATATTAGTAGTTTTATGTTCAAAAATCGTTTTATTTTGGTTTTTCCAAATAGTCCAGAGGGAGATGAGGAACAAGTGTGAGGTTTGGTTCTTCCCTTTCATATTCTGAGTGATCCAATCTTTCCAAGGTAAAAAGAGCTTGCTACAGTACCATTCTTTGCCATAAACATGGCACCATATCTGGATATCTTGAGGACAGAACCAAAGCAAATGTTCAATATCCGCCACGTTAGCACAGTAGGGGCAGTTGGGGTCAGAAGGAAGACCCCTCAGGTTTCTCATTTTGTTAGTAAGAATTTTTCCATGAAAAACAAGCCACAAGAAGCTCTTAAGTTTCTGAGGAAACTTAAGCTTCCAAATCCATCCCCAATTCCTTTCCTGATTATGATGATTAACAATTAAATCATATGCACTGGATGTGGAGAACTCTCCATCAGAGGATTTAATCCATCTGGGAGTGTCTTCGCCAGCATTAATTCTGGGTGGTTGTAGCTTTAAAATAGCTGCAACCATAGGTAATGACAAGGAGTTGTGCAAATGATTTAAGTCCCAATCACCATGTGCATCAAGAAGAGACTCAACAGTAATATGCTCAGAATTTGGACTTTGATTGGTACGTGTGTTCAAATCCATTTCAAAAACCCCATCACCACCACTAATCTTTCCAAACTCTCACTTTGTTACCTTTTCCAAGCTTCCACCAAACTCCCTGAACCAGGAGCTCCCTGGTATTTAGGATGCCTTTCCAAATGTGAGATATATTCTTGCCTTTCTTCTTAATTAAGAAAGGCTGTTGGCCCAAATATTTATTTTTCAGCACATCTACCCAGAGAGTATTCTCCCCAATTAACATTTTCCACCCCAATTTGGATAGAAGAGCTAGATTTTGATCTCTAGCCTTGCGGATCCCAAGAACCCCCTCTTTTTTCAACTTACACACCTGATCCCAATTAACAAGATGCACTTTCTTTTTCTCAAGGCTATCACCCCAAAGAAAGTTTCTATTAATCTTATCAATCTCATCACAAACTTTCCTCGGGAGCTCCATAGTTTGCATGATATAGGCTGGCATAGCACTAGTGACAGATTGTATCAGGTTTGCTCTCCCTGCCAAGGACAACATCCCAGATTTCCACCCAGCTAGTTTGTTCTTCAGTTTTTCCAAAATAAACAAAAAATGGTTTTTGGACACTCATCATGTAGCAATGGGGTCCCAAGGTATTTCCCCAAATTACACGTTAGAGGAATACCACACATGTTACTAAGCTGAGATGCTCTTCCTCTGGCAATATTAGAAGACACAAACATATGGGATTTATGAAGATTAACCTTCAGTCCTGAGATTTCACTGAACTCATTCAAGACTTGCAAAATAGTGTTACAGTTATGCTCGTTTGCTTTAGCAAACAAAATCAAGTCATCTGCAAAAAACAAGTGTGATATGATAGGTCCATTCTTAGCCAAGCTAAGCCCAATCCATTGTTTGCCTTGCACTTGCTGGCAAATCATGGGCAAGAGATGTTCCATGCATAACACACAAAGATAAGGGGATTTTATGATGGTTATTTTTGTAAGCATCTGAACAAAATCATTCTACATGAATTGTATGCAAGCTGAATATTTTGACTGATCATGATAATATATTGGTTTGCATGCTTAAATTTCTTGCTGGGTGACGATTCAAAGGATTTTGTGATCACATTGAAATTCTTCCACGTTTAATTATTGGATTACACGGTTATTTGGAAACCGAATAAGTTGTCTTTCTGTGTTCTGACTTGAGAAAAATTTTGAGATTGTTTATTTATTATGCTGGTTTACATGAAGGCAGGAGGTTCTTCTGGTACTGTATTTGCATGGGATCTTCGGTGGCAACAGCAGCCAATAGTTCTTTCTGGGGTTGCAGCAGGTGAGTTTCAGTCACACTCATTATCTGAGAGTGAAATTTGGGAAGTCCAGTATGACAGCTATTCTTCAAACATTGGTAACATGTCAACATCACGGGTGTTACCTGTTATGATCTGCTCAGAAGATGGAATCCTTGCTGTTGTTGAACAAGGTATGAAGTTTGTTGCCATATCTAGCTTTTTCCATTCGAGTGCTCTAGTGGAAAGGCTTAAGGTCATCTTATTTGCTAAGTGGCTGAATTCATATTTCTTGTTTTCTGTGGCAAAAAGATAGAGCTGGCACACTTAACCCGAAACCGTAAATTCATTCAATTTCACTCATTTAAACTCATCAAAATATATAAATAAACAGGTTACAAATGAGTTGTATACCTGTTGGGTTGATCTGGTTAATTTGTGAAGTTAATGGGTTGATAGGATTAATTTCCCATACCTATGTACCAAATTCAACCCAACTCACTTAAACCTATTTATTAAATGGTCTGAATTTTTAAATGCATAATTCGTTTTGACCCATCCAAACCTTTTGCCTCCTCTACGAAAGGAATACTTGCTTCGGACAATATGTAACCTCTCTTATCTGGTGGTTGATTTGTTTCACACTGTTCCTTTGCACAGGTGAGGAACCCATTGAACTCTTGGCTGAACCATGTGCTATCAACAGCTTTGACATTGACCGACAGAACCCCTCGGTGATGTGTTTTTTCTTCTGTCTTTCTCCTATACTCAGTTTTATCTCAGAGATGTACAACATTTTGATCTTGGTGATAAATTACTTTGCTATGTCATGTATCTGTGGAATTGCTAAAAATGACAGATGATTTCAATTGTTGCCATAACAGGATGTGATATGTAGTTTAGAGTGGGAGGCTATTGCCATCTTGATGAGGGCATAATTTCTGAAACTAAGATGAAGAATTTGGTGGCATAAATAGGATCTGTTCATTATCCTTTCAGTGTATCTTAAAAAGTGAAAGTGATGATCTACTTGGGGGAAAAAGAAGCAGCACATCATGATTTTGGGAAGATGAACTGGTTAGCTTCAGTGTGTTCTGGAAACCAGCGTATGCACCCAAAAATTAAGGTTTATAGTTATGCTCCATCTTATCTAGTAGTACAGAGTACAGGTGGCTTTTTAACAGCACCAGACTGAATCCATGTTGTTGGAAAAGTAATTGTTCTAATCTTGGGCCATCTGCTTTTGTTTTGAAAGACATTGCTAATGAAACACTAAAGCCAGGGACCCAAAAAAAGTTGCCATGAAAACTGTTCAGAGCACTAGTGCATGGCTGAGATTGATTTATTGTATTGTGGGGTTCATGGCTTAGATGAATTTTAACCCCAGAATGCTGTCGTTGGATAATATTTATGGGTTTGTAGCATTGTTGCGAACGGAATGCAAGCTGCAGTTGCAGCTAACTATGGCTTGGCCCAAGTTAATTGCTTTTAACTACATTAGTAAGGTTTATTTATTTATTTATTTTATGTCGTTTTCTTTTAAGTGCCTTTAGACTTGAAATGGGGAATGGGTCAAATAAGATTTAATTATTTATTTTACTGAAGACAATTTGTTTTTTTTATTTTTTATTTTGTTGCCTTTTTGAGTGGAAGGGAAAATTGAGAGTGTTTTATCAACAATAATGTTAGATTTACTACATTTTTTTATTATTTTAAGTTTTTAATTTCATCAACACAATATTGGTAATAAGTTCCATAACTAATGTATATTTGTAACGTAATATCATGTATATATGTCTAATGTATTAATAATTAGATTAATAATACATATGGTAAATAAGAATGTAGTATCAAATGTTGAAATTGTGTATTTGTGTATTTTTTTTTTTTTGGTTATTTTTTATTGGTGAAAATTAGTGGTTAGTTAGATTACTAAGATCTCATAAAGGAAACTTGTCAATTTAGAAAAGAAAAAAAAAAAAATAATGAAACGTTGAGTATAATTTTAAGTGTTAAAATTTATTAATTTAAAAAGTGAATGAGCACTATCATAGAAATATTAAAGTATACTAAGAAAAAATAATTTTTGAAGTCACTATTTATACTTCATTTTGTTTCAAGGAAAAATTACTCATAAATCTCATATTGGGAAATGTTACTCTATCTAGTCCTGAGTGTTTTTGTAAACAATGTAGTCCTTTTTATATTTGGTATGGTATCTTTGTTTGTTATATTGTATAAAAATCAAGCAATTTCAATCCAATCAATGTGAGCGAGTTCAAACATCGACTATATCATCAAACATTATTAACATCACCAACATCATAAAACATCATCGACTACATCATACGTCATCAAAATCACCAACATCATCAACTACATCATCATACGTCATCAACATCACCAACATTGTGAACAGCATCAGACATCAACTACATCATCAAACATCACCAACATCATTAACATCATTGAACATCAATTACATCATCAACATCACCAATAGTTTCATTAGTCGCACTACAATTTCAACCGGAAATTATGATTCCAATATGTGCATCAACATACACTGTTATAAGACCAAGCTTTTTAGACACTACAATTTCAATGAAAATTATGATTCAACGGACACCAAATAATAATATACTAAAAATCCCAAGGTCTAAAATTACTTCTTTTTGACATTTATTCGAACACAAAAGAGGCATTATAGTTCCATTTTCTGTTTCTATACTAGTTCATTTACATTGGCAAATTTGGCACAAATTAAAATTCCAAACTTTATGCCTCAAATTTGCTGATAAACATGCAATCATCAAACAATAAACGAATTGGGTCAATCTAGTCAGCTAAAAAGAATATCAAAGAAACCCAAATCAAGTACTCATTCACCGAGTAACAAAACACCCATTAGTTTTCCATAATCACATCCATATATAAAGAAACGACTGACTCGATTAGGTATATTGGGTCTGACCCAATATGGGTCGAAATCTGTTTGATCACTGGAAAAGCTTACCTAGTTTGATTGTGAACCTCAACAAGATGTAGTTGATGTTTGATGATGTTCACAATGTTTAGTGATGTATGATGATGTTTGATGAGGTTGAAGATGTAGTTGATGCTTGATGATGTTCACAATGTTGGTGATGTATGATGATGTAGTTGATGTTTGATGATGTTGATGATGCTTTATGATGTTGATGATGTTTGATGATGATGATGATGATGTTTGATGATGTTGATGATATTGTTGGTATAGTTAATGTTGCTGATGTTCGAAAAGGAGAGAAATCTAAAAAAGGCCTGTAGTAAGCTTTTAACATTCAAATAAGACTTATTAGTCTACAAAATAAAAGGCAGAACCAAATGATTTAACAAATTAAAATTTGGGATTTATTGGTGTTTTGCCCTTGTTTCAAATGCACTTCTTTTCATTTTTTTTTTTTTTTGTTCATTATATGTAGTTACTATTTATACTCTATTTTATTTTAAATAATTTTTTTTTATGTATAATAAAGATAATATATATATATATATATATATATATATATATAATAAATTTGAAGTATAGTGAAGAATAGTGATTTTTTTTTTTTTTTTTTTTTTTTTTTACTTAAAATGTGTCATGCGGTGGGCAAGCCCAAGTCTGGACAAAAAAGTCATCACAATGGTGGCACGCTACAGTACATTTTCTCTTGTTAGTTCCGTCACTACAATTAGAAATTAAGTGCTCGTTTGGCTAACATTTTGAGATTAAAAAATTATTAAAAGACAAAATAAGTTATATATATCAATAATGTGGGGATATATTTCTTGAGTACCAACATGTGGCCAAGGTGACGCCGATGTGTCAACTGAGGTGTCACGTGTCTTGGTCGTAACGCCGAGGTTATCTCTGAAGATATCGAAATCCGGGATAAGTGGATAAGGGATAAGAGTCCTAGTATGAGGAAGCATTTCAGCTTGGATAAAGATAAAACTCTTAGGGAGTTTATCTTTATCTATTGAAGAGTCCAAGATAAGCACTGAGCTAAAGTCCATTGAAGCTAAGCTTCTATTGGGACTAGGATTGAGTTAACTATAAAAGAGAGGCACTCCCGTGGGTCTAAGGTATGCAATTTATATTCAGAATAGTGAGTTAAGCACTATTTATTATCTTCGAGAGATATTTTATTGACTTGATCGTCGGAGTGCTCTCGGATGGACAAGCCACCGCCGTAATCTCTTCTTTCTGTTGCAGGTTGTTTGGGCTTAATCTATTCTGCCGGTGAGTTGGCAGTGTGGTCGGAAATTGACTCACACAATTTGGCGTCGTATGTGGGAACGAAAGAAGAATAGATGGCCAACGACGGACAGAAGGAAAAGGTTGGGGACGAAATCCCTACTGGGAGCGAAAAACACGTTGACCCTAACATGGAGGAGGATGGTTGCAACAAGGAGACTCAGGACCAAAATCACGGTAAGAAAGACATCAGCCAGGAGGGCAACATGCCAAAGACGACGGATCGGCGCAGGTACAACATTGAGAACGACCTCCAGGTATGGAAAGACAGATGCCTGCGAAGGGACAAAGAGGTAAAAGAGATGGCAAACAAATTGGCTGACCTGTAATCGGTCGTCCATTCTATGATGCAAAACAACGTCATGCAGCCACCGTTCCCGCTGCAGGACACACCGATTCCAGCAGCCAATGCCCAGAAGGGGGGGCAGAAAACAATCCATATAGCCCCTCAGCACACTAGGAGTGAAAGACACTCTCACCGACCTTCAAAGGAGGTCGGGCGAGGAGAGTCAAGAAATGAGGAATCCCGAAGGACACATCACACCAAGGAGGCAGACCCCAAAGAATATCGGCATGTCCAAAGGCAGGCGCTATGCTTTGACACAACTAATGGACAAAGGTCGAAGAGGGCTCATAACGAAGCAGAAAAGTAGTTCACCGAAAAGATTAAAATCAGGAGACAGCCGAGCTCCTGGGCGAACAAAAGAGGACCTAAGAGATTACCTCAAGAGGAAACAGCAAGATGCCGAGGTAACTTCCCCTGTTAAGCCGAGAACATCATTCTCGGTGGAGTTGGACAAATTTGAGGCCCCAAAAAGATTCAGTATGCTGAGGTTCCAAATATATAACGGAAAGTCAGACCCCAACTTTCACGTCGGATTATACCTGAACTCAATGGCACTATACAATGGGAATGAGCCGTTGCTCTGCAAGGTGTTCCCTTCATCCTTCGGGGAGATTGCATCAGATTGGTTTCACAAACTGTCAAAGGGAAGTGTGAAGACCTGGGAAGGCTTGGCCGAGATGTTCGTGGCCAGGTTCGTGACGAACAAGCTACAGCCATTAAGGGTAGACGCCTTAATGGCTCTGAGAATCAGCAAGGATGAAGGCCTTCGGGCCTACACTAAAAGGTACTATGAAGTGTTCAACTGAATACCCGAGTGCAATCAAGAGGTGGCAGTCGTATCTTTCAAGAACGGCCTAAAAGATGACTGTCCATTATGAAAATCTTTGGCAAAGACATTGCCAAAAAGCATAGAAGGGCTCATGGCGAGGATTGAGAAGTATGCCAGAGCTGAGGAAGATACGTCAGGAGCCAAGGAGGCAAAGCAAGAGAAAGGAAACGGCTCGCCGAAGCGAGGCTGAGTTAGCAACGGATCCAACAAGAAGGAGACAGGACTGAGGGCTACACAGGCAGTCACGACTGTGTTTCGAATCCCAATTCACAAAGTCCTAGATAAAATCCAATCCTAGCCCTATTTCAAAGCACTAGCTAGGGTACCAGGAGGATTTATGGAAAGAAATCTGGGTAAGCATTGTGCTTACCACAATGAAGATGGGCATTTGACTCAGGGTTGCAAAGCCCTAAAAGCGCACCTGGAAGACCTGGTAAGGCAAGGCCATTTAAGGGACCTTGTAGATGAAGCCAGGACAAGGGAAGAACAGGCAAGACTGCCTCAAGCACCAGCAGCTTCGCCTCCCTCGGCACCAGCAGCTCCGCCTCCCTCGGCACCAGCAGCTCCGCCTCCCTCAGCACAGCAACCACAAGCAGGAGGACCTCGGGTAATTAACATAATTCACTCGAAGGTCAACGAAAACAAAATTCGAGGGGAGACCCAGAAGGTAAAGCACTTGCAGCACGTATACCAAGTCAGGGAAAAACGACATCAGGCCGAGGAGTCCCAGGGACTAGTAGTGTCCTTTACTGAAACCGACCTCGAGATGGTACAGCATCCACATAACGATGCCTTGGTAGTATCCCTCCAAGTTGGGGAGTGCAAGTGAAGCGCATCCTGATTGACCAAGGCAACTCTTGTGACATCATGTACGTCAGGTGTTACAAGGAGCTTGGCCTCACCCAGATGATATGGAGCAATCAAATGGCCTAATGATCGAGTTCAATGGAACACCGACATGGCCACTGGGAGCAGCAAGCTTGGAGGTGCAGGCTGGCACCAAGAGGATAAAGACAGAGTTCACCGTAATCGACACACCCTCCTCTTATAATATTATCTTGGGAAGGCCATGGTTGCATGCAATGGGGGCAGTTCCCTCAACACTGCATCAGTTACTGCGGTTCCCAACAGAGCATGGGATAGAGGAGGTCAGAGGCGATCAGCTACAGGCAAAAAACTGCTCCATGGCAGCAATGAAATCTACCTGCAGCATACGAGAGCCAGAAAGGGTAGAGATCGAAGACGAGGACGTGGAGGTCCTAGAGGACGTCGGCAAGGAGCCAGCCGAGAAGAGTGAAGAAGTACTGAAGAAAATCCTCGTCCAGCTGGGAGATGAAGAACGCTTCTTCCTTCTCGACTCGAGCTTAGCCGAGGAAGAGGAAAAAGAGTTGGAGGCCTTCTTAAGAGCAAATATTGAAGTGTTTGCCTGGACGCCTTATGAAATGCCAGGCATTGACTCCGAGGTCACTTGCCATAGACTGAACGTAGATAGGTCAGCCAAATCCGTGATCCAACGGGCAAGAAGACCGATGTTGCCGCATGTTGAAGTAGTAAAAAAGGAAGTAGACAGACTACTGGAGGCCAAAGCCATTCGAGAGGTAAATTACCCGACATGGCTATCGAATACAGTGGTGGTGAAGAAAAAGAATGGTAAATGGAGGGTCTGCGTAGACTTTACCAGTCTAAACAAGGCCTGTCCTAAAGACAGTTTTCCTTTACCTAAGATCGACTAATTAGTAAATGCCATCTCTGGGCATGGAAGGATGAGCTTCCTAGATGCCTACAGGGGGTGCCATCAGATAGCTATGTACCCGCCAGATGAGGAGAAGATTACGTTTATCACCCCAAAAGGGCTATACTGCTACAGAGTAATGCGTTTTGGGTTGAAAAACGCCGGAACAACTTACCAGAGATTGGTAACCAAGATGTTCAAACATTTAATTGGCAAGACAGTAGAAGTCTACATTGATGACATGGTCGTGAAGACCAAGGAACCTGAGGTCATTTGGTCGACCTAAAAGCAGTCTTTGACATCCTTAAAACATATCGGTTCCGACTCAATGCATCAAAGTGTGCATTTGGAGTTGAATCTGGTAAGTTCTTGGGATATCTGGTTACCAGAAGGGGCATCGAGGCCAGCCCAGATCAGATCAAGGCCAGCCCAGATCAGATCAAGGCCATCCTAGAGTTGAAAAGCTCGACATCGACAAAACAGGTGGAAATGCTGACTGGAAGGGCTGCATCCCTGAACAGGTTCATAAGTAGGAGCTTTGACAAGTGCAAACCTTTCTTCAACTTAGTGAAAAAAGCCACAAACTTCTTATGGACCGAGGAGTGCGAACCTGCCTTGTCCGACTTAAAGAAGTATTTGACCACAGTCCCAGTTCTTTCAACTCCTGAACCTAGAGAGGAACTGTTCCTGTACTTGGTAGTTTCGTAGCATGCGGTAAGTGCAGTAGTAATCCAAGAAGAAAGAGGGGAACAAAGGGCCGTTTATTATGTAAGCAAAACCTTGGCTGATGCAGAATGTAACGCCTCAACTTCCGGGCCGTGAAATACGTACAATAATACAACACAGTAGGATAGATAACCAAAATATCTTAATATACATATATAACCAGAGTTAATATCACAGGTAATTCGTTTATGTTCCATTATAGGATTACCAAAACATTGCCAAACCAAAAGTCAAAAGAAAAAAAAAACAACTAGTCTAAGTCTTCAAATGAACCACATCCCCAACACTTTATCATATTTGACTTCAAAATAACCTTCACCATTGTAAACTGCTTCATCACCTAGCATGACACGCCATGAGCTTGGAATGCCCAGTAAAAATACACACACACCCTCATATCTTCTATCAACCAATCAACCAGTCAACTATATACAAAACAAATTGGGTAACATAACTTACAATATTACAACAAGGTTCTATGAATTAGTAGTTAGACTAGACGACTAGAATCCCCCAAAGAGATCCTTCTACCCAACCACAAGGATTGAACACCGGACTATTCAGAACTCCCCCTTTTGCTGCTTTGCAGACCTTACCATCTATGCCCACCTCCCGGTTATTTACCGGTCAATGACATTGATGGCCCTCAAAAGGGATGGCCAAACAAGTGGGCTCGCTTACACCCAAATCGTGCCTAGGGCTCGCTTACACCCTGCACATACCATACCAAATCGTGCCTAGGGCTCGCTTACACCCTGCACATACCATACCAAAGGGCTCGCTTACACCCTGAAACCACCGCATAGAGTCTGAATACATCCGTGTCAACCTAGGGGCTCGCTTAGACTGCTTGTACAGGACGTAGCTCATTTTGTTTTAATTCCATTCACATGTTTATTACATAAATTATTCTGAAGCACAAGGGTGAACGTCACCCATTACCAACCCCTTTCCATTTCCCATTTCCCATTTATTAGATCTTTTGCCAAGCAAGCTAGTCACATTCGGTAATTCGGTAATATAAAAGAGCATGAGACAAACATAAGAAATGAAATATAGCCCATGATAATCGTACATAGGTATGGTAAGGCAAGCAAATAACATTAGGCATGCTTTAAAACACTTAGAGACAAACAACACAACAAAACACCATTTCCAGCATTGTTCGGTTCTGCAGGTCTAACAAGAGTGCTTTGGGAAAAATACTTCTAGGTCAAATTAGGGCCTGAAATTGCACAGAAATAATAATTAACCTGTCTAGTTTCAATTTCCAATTCACAGAATGTGCATAGCACCTCCAGAAATTCATCTACAAGCTAAATTCGAAAACCTGTCTAGATTTGTCATCCGTTGGGAAAACTAGCTTTCCTCTCAATCTACCCAATGATTTTCGCCCAAATAAATTCCATTGAAAAGAGGACTCAAAATCCTAAATTTGTATAGAAGAGCCAACCTGAGATGATTTTTCTGGAATTTTATAAAATTGCAAGAAGTGGGCTATTTTTCAGAGACTCAGGACCAGATATTTAAAGAAGGTATCCAAGCCCTAAAAACACACAATTAGGGGCTAATAAAATTACCACAAGCTCTAAACACACCAAATATCTCACACTAAATTCATAATTAAGAAATAAATAAATTTGATATTTCTTTTAAATTAGAGAAATTGCAGCAGTGCCTAATTTGATAAATTTGCAAGGCAAAGTCACTAAATCAAATTCACACTCTTACATACATCAAAAACCATGTTTCCCATTAACATGCCACACAAGAGGGCATCTAACAATAGGATGGGATGGTGAAAGAATTGGAGAAGACAAGGGGAAGAAGTGTTCTTACCTTGACTCAAGAAGGTACCATTTTCTTCCTTTTCTTTTCTTCTTCTTCTTCTCAACTTCCCTTTAATCACACTCTCCTTCTCTCACCCTCTCATTGGCTGCTGGTATGTGTTTGTGTGTGTGGAATTGAGACAAGGCTCTCAATTTATAGGAAATAAGCTTGGTCTTAGCTTAATGACTAAGGAAGCATAAAATATGTAGATATTTTTTTATTTTGTTTTTCAATCAATTCCCACCAAAATATTTTTTGTGACACCTATGTACATATTCAAATAAATAATATTATATTCAAATAAATAACAAATATTCAAATAAATAATAAATAAAAGAACAACAAAAACAAAAATGAAAATAAAAATAAAAATGTATGAATTAATTTATAAACTAAGAGGTAAATAAATAAAAACCAAGTTTTAGGGTATTTCCAATTATAAAGTGGTGTTCTCGGTTTAATTTTGATAATATACAGGAAAATTATTCTTTATTGGGCCATTTTGCAGACTTTTACGAAACTAGGTGCTAAAATGCTATTAAACTAAGGCTCAGGGTTTCATGTGTAATTACCAAAAATTAGGGTCTCTACAACCTATCCCCCTTAAATAAATTTCGTCCTCGAAATTAAATCGTACCTCACGTCTCAAATAGTTGTGAATAATTTACCCACATCGCGTCTTTATATTCCCAGGTGAACTCTTCAATATCATGGTGACGCCAGAGTATGTTAAGAAGTTGAGTTGTCTTTCCTCGCAAGTTCTTTTCTTGTTTATCCATAATTGCTACTAGACCCTCCTCAAAGGTAGCGTCTTCGTTGAGTTGGATTTCTTTCCAGTTGATAATGTGAGAAGGGTGCATTGTGTACTTCCTTAACATAGATACGTGGAAAATATCATGTACTCCAGCTAATTGTGGGGGTAGAGCCAATTTGTACGTAACCTCTCCAATTTTCTAAATTATCTCGAAGGGTCCGATATATCGAGGTGATAATTTTCCTTTCTTTCCAAAACGAATGATACCTCGGCAGGGCTAAATTTTCAAGGCAACAACACCAACAATGAAAGTTAGAGGTCTTCTTTATCTGCATAACTCTTCTGGCGATCTTGAGCTGCCACCAATCTTTGTCGAATAAGTTTCACCTTTTCTGTAGTTTCTTTATTCTGTTCCACCAGTATTGGTGTTTTAAGTCTGGGTACACTTTTATCCCTCCTGTGTGCACTGCAAACACCGAATGATGGAACTTTTTCAGAACTTTTTCTCTAAGTGACTCATCTTATGGCACAAACACGCTGCCTTGATGTCTCAAACTTCCATCCGAGTGACTCGTCCAATCAAGTATAGGATCGCCAGATGCTATTCGCGCTTTTATCCACGCCACCTTCTGATCATGCTTCTGTGACTCTATTACCTCGTTCAGTAATTTAGGCATAGTGATTTTGAGCACCAAGGTATACCTTCTCGTCGTAAGCTTTCATCTGTATTCCGAACTCATTAAGTGTTCCGGCCATGTTCCATTCCTTGAGTGCTAGACTAACAATAATCCCTTGGTTCTTGCAACTTAGGGCATCTGCCACCACATTAGCTTTGCTAGGATAATAACATACAGTAAAATGGTAATGTTCGAGATATTCCTTCCACTGTCTTTGTCTCATCTTCAAGTCCTTCTGTGTGAACAAATACTTTAAGCTCTTATGATCCATGAAAATCTCACACTGTTCACCATATTAACGCTATTGCTTTAGCGAAAAACCATCGCTGCCAGCTCCAGATCATGCGTCGAATAATTCCTTTCATGCAATTTCAATTGCATGGAGCCGTAAGCCACCACCTTTCCATTTTACATTAACACACAGCCTAGCTCATCCTTAGACGCATCGCTGTACATTGTATATCCTTCGTCTCACTCTGAAATGATGAGTATTGGGCAGTAGTCAATCTCCTCTTGAGTTCTTGAAAGGATCGTTCACATGTTTTATCCTAATCATATTTTACCCCTTTGTGTTAGACGAGTCATCGGCATGGCCAGTTTAAAAATAATCTTTAATAAACCGTCGGTAATAACCGGCCAACCCTAAGAAACTACGAACTTCGAATACTGAGGTTGGCTGCTTCCAATCTAATATTGCTTCTACCTTGGCCGGGTCTACTACAATCCAGTGCTCAGACGCAACGTGTCCCAAAAATTTGACTTCCTTCATCCAAAACTCGCAACAAGTTGATTATGCCACCACATTGTCGTGCTCAGTCCCTCCTCTCTATACCCCTTAAATTGGAAACACCTCCCATCAGGGGTGTAAGTGTCACCTTCTTCTGGTAGCAATCAATCACCATTCAGTGGGTAGATAGCCATTCCAAACCTAAGATTATGTCAAAATCGAACATGTCCCTGACCACAAGGTCACAAATCAAGTGTAAAGCTGACACTTCCTCTCAAAGGTGATGCGATACTTAAAGTAGTTTTTAAAGGTTCACATGTAAGACCTAACAATTTAACATATGATGTTTTACAATAAAAAAAATGGTGCACCATAATTGAATAGAGCCTGAAGCCAAGAATTATAGAGTACGATGTTACCTCTAATTACGAACGGGTCTTCACCCTCTTCCTTTTGATCGTAGGGTCTAGCTCCTATTCGAACTTTGTTGCATTTTCCTCCTCAATTGGCCCAATTGTTCCAAAATCTGGTTTCCAATGCGGCTCAAGATTTCAGCTGCGGGTATTGGTCCATTCTCAGGGTTTTAATTACATGATACTTCATTCGTATTGCGTTATTGCTCACGAGCTCGTGTGCTATTGCTTGTCTCGGTGTAGCCGTTAGATCGAGTGTGGTTCACTATTTTTTTTTCTTTTCTTTCTGTTCATAGTACAGGGAGAGGCATAAATTGGAGTCTAATTACGGAGGCGATTCTCAAAGGTAATCAACTAATCTTAAAGTAATGGTTTAATTATCCTACGGTGTTTAAAACAATTAGATCAAGTAGTAAATAACAAATCTAGGGAAGCACACAGCACAACTTTACATATATACATATAGGCAAAATAATAACTACAAGACTTTGAAAATTGGATTAATAAAAGGAAAATATGAAGTGGAGATGAAATAATATTATAGTAATTGCATCAATTAATACAAGGATCGTCGGAAATGCGGATGGGTTATGATTTAAGACTTTTATGTGGTCAAGGTATAGAGATAGTGACTAAGTTAGATATTTAACTTGAAACTGCGTCGGCTATCCGCGTTTCAAACTGAATATCCAACATTCATCACCGAATGAAGAAATTGCAACTTTCAAAAAAATTCTCGTACAGGATGGCATAATCAAGGCACAAGGTTGTCAATCTAGCAAATGGTATAATTGAAAAATACAAAGTAAGACCAGATGGTAATGACTTAATCTTGAAAGTGAACAACATCAAACAAGGTTACAAATATGAAATGAGGGTATGACGATCGATAGAAGACTCGTAGAAATAATAGTATCTCCTATTTCTATATTGTATCTAATGTAAACACGTTGCCCAATTCAAAGTTAAAACCACTTCCCTTTGTAGGTGATCGTCAAATTGTTTGAAGTCAAAATGCGTGGGTAAGGGTTGAACCTAAGCTCTGATACCATTCTGTAACGCCTCAACTTCCGGGCCGTTAAATACGTACAATAATACAACACAGTAGGATAGATAACCAAAATATCTTAATATACATATATAACCAGAGTTAATATCATAGGTAATTCGTTTATGTTCCATTACAGGATTACCAAAACATTGCCAAACCAAAAGTCAAAAGAAAAAAAAAAACAACTAGTCTAAGTCTTCAAATGAACCACATCTCCAACACTTTATCATATTTGCCTTCAAAATAACCTTCACCATTGTAAACTGCTTCATCACCTGGCATGACACGCCATGAGCTTGGAATGCCCAGTAAAAACACACACACCCCCCATATCTTCTATCAACCAATCAACCATACACAAAACAAATTCGGTAACATAACTTACAATATTACAACAAGGTTCTATGAATTAGTAGTTAGACTAGACGACTAGAATCCCCCAAAGAGATCCTTCTACCCAACCACAAGGATTGAACACCGGACTATTCAGAACTCCCCCTTTTGCTGCTTTGCAGACCTTACCATCTATGCCCACCTCCCGGTTATTTACCGGTCAATGACATTGATGGCCCTCAAAAGGGACGGCCAAACAAGTGGGCTCGCTTACACCCAAATCGTGCCTAGGGCTCGCTTACACCCTGCACATACCATACCAAATCGTGCCTAGGGCTCGCTTACACCCTGCACATACCATACTAAAGGGCTCGCTTACACCCTGAAACCACCGCATAGAGTCTGAATACATCCGTGTCAACCTAGGGGCTCGCTTAGACCGCTTGTACAGGACTTAACTCATTTGGTGTTAATTCCATTCACATGTTTATTACATAAATCATTCTGAAGCACAAGGGTGAACGTCACCCATTACCAACCCCTTTCCATTTCCCATTTCCCATTTATTAGATCTTTTGCCAAGCAAGCTAGTCACATTCGGTAATTCGGTAATATAAAAGAGCATGAGACAAACATAAGAAATGAAATATAGCCCATGATAATCGTACATAGGTATGGTAAGGCAAGAAAATAACATTAGGCATGCTTTAAAACACTTAGAGACAAACAACACAACAAAACACCATTTCCAGCATTGTTCGGTTCTGCAGGTCTAACAAGAGTGCTTTGGGAAAAATAATTCTAGGTCAAATTAGGGCCTGAAATTGCATAGAAATAATAATTCACCTGTCTAGTTTCAATTTCCAATTCACAGAATGTGCATAGCACCTCCAGAAATTCATCTACAAGCTAAATTCGAAAACCTGTCCAGATTTGTCATCCGTTGGGAAAACTAGCTTTCCTCTCAATCTACCCAATGATTTTCACCCAAATAAATTCCATTGAAAAGAGGACTCAAAATCCTAAATTTGTATAGAAGAACCAACCTGAGATGATTTTTCTGGAATTTTATAAAATTGCAAGAAGCGGGCTGTTTTTCAGAGACTCAGGACCAGATATTTAAAGAAGGTATCCAAGCCCTAAAAACACACAATTAGGGGCTAATAAAATTACCACAACCTCTAAACACACCAAATATCTCACACTAAATTCAGAATTAAGAAATAAATAAATTTGATATTTCTTTTAAATTAGAGAAATTGCAGCAGTGCCTAATTTGACAAATTTGCAAGGCAAAGTCACTAAATCAAACCCACACTCTTACATACATCAAAAACCCTGTTTCCCATTAACATGCAACACAAGAGGGCATCTAACAATAGGATGGGATGGTGAAAGAATTGGAGAAGACATGGGGAAGAAGTGTTCTTACCTTGACTCAAGAAGGTACCATTTTCTTCCTTTTCTTTTCTTCTTCTTCTCAACTTCCCTTTAATCACACTCTCCTTCTTTTACCCTCTCCTTGGCTGCTGGTATGTGTGTGTGTGTGTGGAATTGAGACAAGGCTCTCAATTTATAGGAAATAAGCTTGGTCTTAGCTTAATGACTAAGGAAGCATAAAATATGTAGATATTTTTTTATTTTGTTTTTCAATCAATTTCCACCAAAATATTTTTTGTGACACCTATGTACATATTCAAATAAATAATATTATATTCAAATAAATAATAAATATTCAAATAAATAATAAATAAAAGAACAACAAAAATAAAAATAAAAATAAAATGTATGAATTAATTTATAAACTAAGAGGTAAATAAATAAAAACCAAGTTTTAGGGTATTTCCAATTATAAGGTGGTGTTCTCGGTTTAATTTTGATAATATACAGGAAAATTATTCTTTATTGGGCCATTTTGCAGACTTTTACGAAACTAGGTGCTAAAATGCTATTAAACTAAGGCTCAGGGTTTCATGTGTAATTACCAAAAATTAGGGTCTCTACACAGAAACCAGGTGTCTACCCCTTGAGAAGTTGGCGCTGGCTTTAGTAATGACTTCAAAGAAACTGAACCATTATTTTCAAACCCATAAAATTGTGGTGTTAACTGAGCACCCTTTGAAGTCCTTGTTACAACAAGGAGATCTGACAGACAGAATAGATAGATGGGTAGTGGCCTTAGGCCAATATGACCTGGAGTTCAGACCCAGAACAACAATCAAAGGCCAAGTTTTGGCCAACTTTGTGGCGGAGTTTACGCTAGAATCCATTGTACATCGCGCTCCGTTGAGC
Organism: Camellia sinensis; assembly: GCF_004153795.1. NCBI lineage: Eukaryota > Viridiplantae > Streptophyta > Magnoliopsida > Ericales > Theaceae > Camellia > Camellia sinensis. The sequence continues at coordinate 76,404 of NW_021026424.1, read as the reverse complement.
CGAGGTGAATGACGTTTAAGCAAGCAAGGAGGAGCCCAGTCAAAGGCAATGGAACAGAGGAAGGAAGAAAAACTCAGACCCTGCATCATTTACATCGACGACTCCTTCCGACTGTTATGTCGATGGGAGTTCAAACCGACAAGTAGCGGAGGCAGGAGTAGTACTGGTATCTCCAGATGGACAGATATTAGAACAGTCCATTCATTTGGGGTTCAAGGCCTCAAACAATGAAGCAGAGTATGAAGTACTGATTGCAGGACTGAAACTGGCAGTAGGAGTAGAAGCAGATGAGGTGATAGTCTTCTGTGACTCTCAGCTTATAGTCAACCAGACAACGGGCGAGTTTGTAACCCGAGATGATAGGATGTCAGCCTACGCAAAGGAGGTCAGCGAGTTGGTATCCTTGTTTCAAAATTGCCGACTGCATCAAGTTAGCCGAGATGATAACAGTCACGCCGACGCACTGGCCAACCTGGCTAGTGCAATGCAACCTAGAAAAGCAAGGATGATAATTGTCGACTACTTGTCGGGCTTGAGTATCGAGCCACCGACCACAGAGCCTGAAGCAATGTCAAGCTGGATGGACGCAATAATAACATTCCTAAAAGAAGGAAAACTGCCAGATGATCACAAGGAGGCACACAAGATCAAACTGAAGTCAGCACGATTTAATCTGATAGCAGAAGGATTTCTCTACAGAAGATCCTTCACTAAACCCCTTTTGAGGTGTGTACATTCTTTACAAGTTGAAAATTTTCTATACGAAATACATGAAGGAATTTGTAGAAGCCACGCAGGAGGCAGGTTACTTGCCCACAGGGCCATTACCCAAGGGTATTGGTGGCCTTACATGCAGAGAGATGTAGAAGCCTATGTCAAGAAGTGTGACAAGTGCCAGAGGTTTGCACCTCTGATACACCAGCCAGCAGCAGTCCTAAACCCAGTATCCAGTCCTTGGCCGCTTGCCCAATGGAGCATGGATCTTGTTAGAAAACTGCCCCAAGCAACTGGGCAAAGGAAGTACCTGCTGGTAGCAACAGATTACTTCACCAAATAGACAGAAGTAAAGCCCTTTGCCAAGATCCGAGATGTGGATGTGAAGAACTTCATATGGAAAAATATCATCACCAAATTTGGGATTCCAAGAGCAATAGTTGCCGACAATGGAACACAATTTGACAATAAGCTAATCAAGAGCTTCTATGCAAAATTCAAAATCAAGAATTATTTCTCAACTCCAAGCTTTCTTCAAAGCAATGGATAAGCAGAAGTATCCAATAAAGTCATCCTGGATGGGATTAAGAAGAGCCTGTAAACAGCAAAAGGAAAGTGAGTGGATGAGCTACCAAGTGTACTCTGGGCATATCAAACTACGCCGAGAAGATCAACTAGGGAATCTCCATTTGTCATGGCCTACGGCACAGAAGCAGTCATTCCTCTAGAAGTCAGCATCCCAGGGATCAAAACTCAGGGAGTAGAAAATGGGACTAATGATGTACTATTAGCCCGAGATCTGGATATGTTAAAAGAAAGAAGGGAGAGAGCTGCAATTCAACTAGCAGCTTACCAGCAGCAGCTTGCCATGGCCTATAATAAGAAGGTCAACCCAAGGGAGTTTCAAATCGGTGGCCTCGTCTTAAGAAAGGTCATCGGCAACAAGAAAGATCCAAGAGAGGGCAAGCTTGGCCCAAATTGGGAGGGGCCCTATAGAATCATCTCGGTATTGGACAATGGGGCATATCGGCTTGAAGATAACGAGGACAAAAAGTTGCCAAGGCCCTAGAATACTTGCAATCTAAAATTTTTCTATCATTAGATTCTCTTGTTTTTGTTATTTGTCAAAGTAATAAATAAAGTTTTAGCTTGATTTATTTACACTTATGATTCATAAAGATACTTGACGGGGTCTTTGGAATACATACATAATGAGAACCCAAGTGCAACTTAAGTTCACATTAGGGGGCAAAGAGTTAGAAAATGGTTCCTAGAAAGATAGAACATACAAGCTAAAACTAGTTTAACACTTGTTGAAATTTGATAAAAATTTACAAGTTGAGTTAGACCGAGATCATGTTTAACACTTGTTGAAATTGATGAAAAATTTACAAGTTGAAGTTAAACTAAGGTTATGTCTAACACTTGTTAAAAATTTACAAGTTGAGTTAGACCGAGATCATGTTTAACATTTGTTAAAATTTGTGAAAAATTTACAAGTTGAAGTTAAACTAAGGTTATGTCTAACACTTGTTGAAATTTGATAAAAATTTACAAGTTGAGTTAGACAGAGATCATGTTTAACACTTGTTGAAATTTGTGAAAAATTTACAAGTTGAAGTTAAACTAAGGTTATGTCTAACACTTGTTGAAATTTGATAAAAATTTACAAGTTGAAGTTAGCCGAGATCATGTTTAACACTTGTTGAAATTTGTGAAAAATTTACAAGTTGAAGTTAAACTAAGGTTATGTCTAACACTTGTTGAAATTTGATAAAAACTTACAAATTGAGTTAGATCGAGACCATGTTTAACACTTGTTGAAATTTGTGAAAAATTTACAAGTTGAAGTTAAACTAAGGAAATGACTGACACTTGTTGAAATTTGTGAAAAAATTTACAAGTTAAAGCCAAGGTTGTATTAAACTGAGTACTCATGTACTTGCCGGTATAAACCGTTGGAGGGTATAGCCGAGGTATTTCACCCCGAGAAAGTTACATTGTGAAAGTGTGCACTGAAGATATGCAGAAAATTCTAAGTATGGAATCATACAAAACCAAGGAAAGAGAGGATAATGATACAAGCATTCAGGATAGAAGTTGTATTAACATTCAAAAGATGACACATCGGCCAAGCTTACAATTGTCCAAAAAGAAAAAAAAGAAATCGAAATTAAGATTCTTCGGCAACACTGGGTGGTTGGGTTTGAAGTTCAGAAGAATGGCGGGAGGACATCTTGGCAGCCTTCTTAGCCGCGAGCTCGGCATCTATTTCCTGAAAGGTTTGCTTGAGGCTCTTGTCGACGAGAGGCACATCCGATGATGCCTTTTCAAGAGTGACATCCTCGGGAACCTTCTCACCCTCCTCATCTTGAGTCAAGTCTAGGACTTGCTCATTTTGAGCAGGGGACTTGGCCCCAGCAGCGTCTTTTGATTTCCTAACCAAGGCTTCCTTCTCAAACTCAGAGTCGTCGTCGGATTGGCTTGGAGTTGGGGGAAATGGCAGAGGAAGGACGTCGGTGTTCCTGAGGAGGGAGTCATCGAGGATTTCGAGCTTTTTTAGTAAAGTCACCCAACCAAGGGTGAAACTCTTGTTGCATGCTTGCTTTACTTGTTTCTCGTAATCCGCCGTGACATCGGCCACCCCCTCATTGTATCCCTTTTCATCGACGGCCTTAACTTCGGCCTCTTTAGTGGCCAAGGCGTCTTGGAGCTCCTTTTGTGCCTCGGCCGTCTTATCTCCAGCCTCTTTCAGCTGGGCTTCAAGGACTTTGTTTATAGCCTCAGCAGCACCCGCTCTTTACTCGACATCGTCTTTTGCGTTGACAGTAGCCTTAGCCTGGTCTGCCAAAGTCTTCATTTTTTATTGTAAGTTTTATTGGACTTCTGCAGACTTGAGATCTACCTCTTCTTGTCGGCTAGCTCCTTCCGATTCTTAAAGGCTTGTATTGAGAATGAATGAGCATGTTGGATGGCCTGAAAATGAACAAAACAGAAGTTAGTGAAATTCTCCAAGTATGGAAAAATAAAGGAAGAAAACTACTAGGTAAAGTGGCTTACCTGAACGGAGTGTTGTAGCATCAGAGCAAAGTTTTCATACTCGCTCATCTCGGCGTTCCGGTCGAGATCTCCAAGAAGGCACAAAGTGGTACTAAGAGCGACGCCGACGTTAACGTCATCGGCACTGTCCCCAACTCTGACTGGCCTGTCCTCCAATGTAATTTTCGGCGCGTAGGGAGAGTCGGACTTCATGGAACTCAATGCTATTGCAGAAGACGACCTCGGCCTCTTTGATCTTGCGGAGTCGGATGGTTGGGCCTCGGCTGGCCTCTTCTCGGCAGTAGATGCGGTCTTCTTACTCTCAGCCAATCTCAAAATTGGTAGAGTGTCCTCAGTATCAACCTGAGTCACTGTTGCCTTTGGCTGAGCCTTCTTTATCTGTTTTTGTTTTGGCTTCAGAGGTTGAGTTGGAGCTGGTTGAGCATCAACTGAGTCAGGAATATTGACCAAAAGATATTTAGCAACTGCTTTTTGGCGGCCCATTTCGGCAGCAAAAACAGTTCTTCGCCGACATTGGCGTTGAGGTGGAGGGATAAGATATGGAGCCGAGGTTGACGGTTGCTCTGCTGGATCAGAGGTCGATCCTTGATCTTGCCGAGATGTAGAGGCAGCTTGAAAAGTTGTGTTAGAAGTGGGAGATTGACTCTCCTTCTTCTTCTTCTTTGGAACGTCGAGAAGTACTGATTTGTATGTTCAGGTGAAGTTGAGTACCAAAAGAGCTCTCCGTTTGTGGACTGGCAAGTCCAATAGTTTCTTCAAGTCTTTGCTGGGAAAGAAAGACTAGCGGAAGCCCTTTGGTGGCTGATGAAGGACTGCAAGAAAAACCGATATTAATATAAACGAAATATTGAAGACTTTAAAAATGAATAAAGTACAAACGCTGGGCTCTTACCATTACCCTCAACAAAGATTGTTCGAGGAAGAGGGTAGAGGTGAAGGTTCTTATTTGGAGCGAACTCCCAATTCCCTGAGGTAATGAAGTAATTATCCCCAGCTCCCTTGTTGGCGTCTGGGAGGTCGGCAACAATTTTGTACTTTGTAGACCTCGGTTTGAGGTAGTAAACATAGCCTGTATCTTTTTTAAGGCCACACATGGTGTAGCAATATTGGATGTCGGCTAAGGTAGCCCTAGCATTTTCCTGTTTGGCTAAGGCTATTATACCATTTATGATTCGGTAGGAGTTGATGGCAAGCTGCATTGGGTTCAACTTATAGTAATGAATTATCTCATGAAAAAGGATATTGAGTGGAAGCCGAAGTCCGCACTCGATAAAAGCTACAACAGGGAAGGGCATAGAATCAGTTATGGGCATAATAGAGTCATCCTCTCCAGCCAACCTCAAGTGAACATTAGCCGGGATGTCAAACTCTCACCTAAAGTGCTCTAACTTGGTTAGAGTATCTACCCCATGCTTCCACATACCCATGATGTCGGCTTAAATTGTGGGAATTGGATTTCAGAAAAAAGATGTTTTGTAAGAGTTATAAGGACCTCGGCAAAAACCTAAAAGTGAGCAGGCGTAAGAATTTGTGGGGATCGTTTCAATTCTTCTTAGAATTTAAAGGTTCTATAAACAAGTCCCAAACCTAGATCTATGAAAACGAAGATTGGAGGCAAGAATCTAGAAAAGACACAAAAAACAGAAAAGCAAGAATGTGTTTCAGAATCAAGAACAGTGATGAACTATCAAGAACACTATGCCAGAATGAGTGCAAGGGTATAAGGCCAAGAACAGTGGCAAAAGCGCAAAAAAAATTGTAAGTGGTGTGTGTATTCAAGACATGGGCAAAAGCAAAGTCATGAAGTAGAAACACTCAGATACATGATTCATAAATCGAATATTTGAGCAAGACAGCAATGGCAACAAGTAATGAAGTGAAACTTCTTGAAGAGCAACAAGAATTAAAACCAGGAGGAACAATGGCTTACTAGAAAAAGTGAAGCCGATGTGAGGGTCGCCGAAGTCAGACAACGGTTGCAAAAGCGATAAAATGGTGAAAATCACGACGGAGAAGACGAATACAGCAAGTTACAAAGCAAGGAAAGCTTGAATAATGACAGATCTTTTTTGGAAAAAAACTAGAGAGAGAAAGCCTCAGAAACGGTGGAGAAAAGTGAAAAGACGGGGGAAGGAGGGAAGTTTTGTTAAAATGCAAAAATGGCGGCAAAGAGGCCATTAATGTGCCTAAAAAAGTGTATGCGTCAGACGGCGCACGCGAGAAAAATTCGCTTTAAAGGCACATAACAGGTATGATCCAGTAAGGGGTAGAGGCGTGGCTAAAACAGTTGAGTTATTATGCATGACAGCTCATACGCGTAAAGGAGCTTTTGAAATTCTTGTTCCTTAGAAGACATGTCGGCCTTAATAAACGATCTCGGCTGAGAAATTTGAACAAGTCCGGTAAATGGTTCTGAAACATTAAATGGAAGCAGACTATAGGTCTTGGGCCAAGGGGTTCTTACTCCGACAATAAAAAGGAAGTGAGCTTAGCCGACGTACTAGAAGGAAGTACTAATATAGGTTCCATCACCTTAGAATGCCGTGGTAATAGAACCTAGGGGGCAGTTGTGGGGATATATTTCTTGAGTATCAACACGTGGCCAAGATGACGCCGATGTGTCAGCCGAGGTGTCATGTGTCTTGGTCATAATGCCGAGGTTATCTCGGATAAGCCGAGGTTATCTCCGAAGATATCGGAATCCGGAATAAGTGGATAAGGGACAAGAGTCCTAGTATGAGAAAGCATTTCAACTTGGATAAGGATAAAACTATTAGGGAGTTTATCTTTATCTATTGAAGAGTCCAAGATAAGCACTGTGCTAAAGTCCATTGAAGCTAGGCTTCTATTGGGACTAGGATTGAGTTAACTATAAAAGAGAGGCACCCCCGTGAATCTAAGGTACACAATTTATATTCAGAATAGTGAGTTAAGCATTATTGGTTATCTTTGAGAGATATTTTACTGACTTGATCGTCGGAGTGCCCCTGGATGGACGAGCCACCGCCAGAATCTCTTCTTTCTGCTGCAGGTTGTTTGGGCTTAACCTATTTTGCCGGTGTTCTCCAGTTAAGTACTAAGTTGGCAGTGTGGTCGGAAATTAACTCACACAAATAAGATAAAATATCACTTTTTATCCATAATTGTTACACTTTTTCCCTCACAAAAGTAAAAAACGTCTCAAAACAAAAACCAAATGAGGCTAAAAAACCAGGCTAAAAAAGTTTCAGACTACAAAAGTTGGTTATTTTAGCTAAAGCCAAACGATCCCTTGGTTTATATACATGTATTTTGGTAGTTAATCCACAAACGTCTTCATTGAAGTAGTAAAAAAACTTGGGGCCGTTTGGTTGAGTTTTTGGATCACTTTTTCAAAATTTAAAACCTAAAACATATTTGATTTTCACAATGTATATTTCAATTTTTTTTTTCAAACTCATGTTTTAGAACCCAAAACTTGTTTGGTTGAGATTTTCACAAACAAGTTTTCAAAACTCAATTGACCAAGCCCACCAACCTCAGCTCAAAAACCCAGCCTTGTATTAGTTTTCAAATTGGGTGAATTTTATTTTATGTACATATTTTTCATTATTAAGTAATTTTATAAAAAAAATAAATAAATGTGAAATGTTATAAATATCCTTAGATTAAGTGGATATAAAATTAAAAAAAAAAACATTCCCCTTGTATTATCATTTTACGCTAATATATACAAATACTTCGACTATGTATGCTCTTCAGTGAACAAGTTACAATTGTGTATCAAGCAAAACACAACTTAATTCATTGAAACAAATATGCAAGGAAAAATTCAGTTATCATGAAATTTTATTTAAAAAGTTACCACAAAATGTAAGATTTATGAGGTAGATTTGGAGTGTAATGATGATTATACTTAAAATATAAGTAATTTTCCGAGTATTTTTAAAAAAATATGTAATATTGTTATCTAAGTAAAAACCCAAAACTCAATCAAAACCAAAAAAAAAAAAAAAACTACGTAAAAACACTGCTTATACTAACAATATATTTACAAAATAATATAAATTTTAGAATTATTTTATCTCAAATGAAAACAAGGTTGAAAATGACAAAAAGACCATTAACCATTTTTTAGTGGACAAATTATTATTATTATTATTTTTATTTTTATTTATGTGACTATTAGGGGTTTATTATTTTTATTTTTATTTATGTGACTATTAGGGGTGGGCGCGGGTCGGTTGCGGTCATGGAACCTCCAATTCATCATCCATCTGCCAGATTGGTGGATTGGAGAAAATCAATCCGCACCCGTCTGTCAATTCGGCGAATGTGGATTGAGCGGATTGGCGGATAGATGCGAATTGTTTTCGCAGTTTAAAATTTTATAAATTTTCAACAAAATTCAACTTGTGCACTTCCTAAAATATAAAAAAAAAAGGTGTTACAATCAATAATTTAAAAAAGTATTATAATTATTTCATGTCTCATCCAAAGAAAGAAAGTTTGAAACTTTAGAATATTACAATCACTGCATGCCTCATCCATATATTACAATTATAGCATGCATCATCCACATAAAGTATTACAATCTGTGATTCTCAAAATATAAAAACAATTCAAACCACCAAAATCATGAATAGAGTAATAATAGAGATTGTATGCCTATGTATTATTACTCTATATTTGTTTTAGAAAATAAAAACCAACTAGCATATATCATATTTTTATTTATTATTTTTAGAGTTAGATTTAAAAATAAAAAAATATATATAGATAAATAATACATTCATTTTTTCAATTCAAAAAAAAATATTTAAGTTAAAAACTATTTTTCAACAGAATATATTCAACAGGATATTTAAACTAAATCTAAACAAATTGAAAACACAAAATTTAATAAATTACTACGGGTGCTTGCGGTTTAGCGGTTCGGTTGCGGCCAAATAAACCTCAAATCCGCCATCCATCCAAAACTAGGCGGATTAAAAAAAATTAATCCGCAACCGTTCGCTTGTCATCATGCATCTGTCCAAAATGCGGCAGATCGGATCGGTTCGATCGATTTGGACAGATTAATATATCCGCTGCTCATCTTTAGTGACTATGGCTTATTTTAAGAATTAAGTTAAAACTGATTATTAGATTTTTTTATTAAAAAAAAAGGATAAAAAAATAGAAAAATAATGTGAAACAAAAAAAAAAAAAAAAATCTTGCCTCTTAAATTTATCCATTTTATAGCACAGTGCACAACACAATCATTCATTATCCACACACCAGTAAACAAAACAAACTACTAGAAGCTAGAAGAGGTCCTCCCTCGCAACCAAAACAAGAAATAGCAGAGAGAAAGCAACAATGGCGTCGTCCTCAACAACAACCTTCTCTTTTGCTTTCAAAGTCTCACCCCCAATTGCTCGCTCTTCTACTACTAGTCTTCATACCTCTCCTACCATTGTTCGCCTCTCACAATTCACCAAGAAAACCTCACTCAACCTCAGTTCCTCACACACCATATCTGGTTTCTCCCCAATCCTTCCTCGTCTCACCTTTCCCACTCAAACCCCCCAATCTCTCACCGTCGTCTTTGCAAAAGGCTACAAAATGAAAACCCACAAGGTCTTTCTCTCTATCTCTGTGTGTTTTGTAGGTAATTGAGGAATTGGGTACTTATTTGATTTGTTTTTTTGGGTGTTTTTAGGCTTCGGCGAAGCGATTTGAGTCACGGGTAGTGGGAAGATTATGAGGAGAGCTGGGTAGCAGCATTTGCTTAGAAAGAAGAATACCAAGAGGAAACTGCAACTCACAGCCCTAGATTGTGGGTACAAGCTTGATTCCTCTTTTCAGCCATCACAGCCCTCACCTACCTCAGTCTCACCTTCAGCTAATACTAAAGCCTATGTTGCCTCTACTTCAAACTCAGGCTAACAGCAGTCTAATTCAAATTGGTTTCTTGATTCCGGAGCTACTAGTCATATGACAAATGATCTCAGCAATCTTTCTTTTTATCAGCCTTATCAGGGGCTATTGGTGATGGTACTACTCTGCCTATTGCTCGCACTAGTAATGTGCTTCTTCCTACTCCTTTTCCATTTCATCTCACAAACATGCTTCATATACCTACTCTTTCATCCAACTTGCTTTCAGTCCATCAGTTGGCAGTAGATAGCAATTGCACTATTACTTTTGATGAAGATTCTTTTCTTGTTTAGGACAAGAACACTAGAGAGTGCCGACAAAAAAGAAAAATAAAAATAAAACAATTTACTAGCTTGCAATCTAGTTTAGAAAACAAAAGTTAATTTAACCAGCCATATGGTGTTTAAAATTTGGCAACATTTGTCCTACACTTAAAACGGAATTTAGCCCATTAACTGGAGCTCTTGCACCATATTAAGAGGTCAAGAGTTGGATACCTTCTACTTGCATAAGGGTCGTATTCACCTTGTAGTCATTTCGGGTATCTTTTTCCTTCTTTGGGAGTTTATTTGTAGTTTTTTATGTTATTATTGTTAATTCAAACTACTTTAATGTTTTGAGAAAAAATATAATTTAAAAAGGGTTAACTACACTAATGAGCTTCAAAGGATATTACACTATATTTTTGTCCTAATTTTTAATTGTTCCTTTTTTGTTCTCAAAGTATGTGATTTGTTAAATTTTAATCCCTACCTTAATGTCATTCAAAATCAATAACACAAAAAAAGTATTTTAAAAAAATTACATGAACTCAACAAAATCAAAATAACAAATAACGAGGACTTGGTGGAATTAATCAAAAGCCAACTTTTTGGAATTAGCGGGGACTTGGTGGAATTAATCAAAAGTTAGCTTTCTGAGTAGTAGGTTAAAAGTTAGATTTTCAGTTTTTTGATTTTTTTTTTTTGAAAAAATGTATAAAAAAATATAGAGGTGATGTGATCTAAAAAAGTTAAAACGTTGGCTTTAAACCAACTTGCCAAATATGCATATTTTTCATAAAAATTAAAGCAAAATCATAAATTCATAATCAAAATCAAATCAATTGAAATTATAATAATCAAAATGACACAAAGACCAAAGTACAGAGATTACTGTCGCAATTTGCCCTTCTTGTAATTAAAATTCTAAGTGTTAATATTGGGAGCACTTTTGGATAATGGTTTTTTTTTTGTTGAGCTTTGAATATGAAGTTTTTATTTATTAATCCTTCAGATATTGAGGTTTGTTTTTAATTTTTAGTTTTTATTTTTATTATGTATCATTACTTAAAAAATAAAATTCTTTTTTGGGCCTCTTGATAAAGAAGATTTTTCTCAATTTTTACAATTGAAGACCTTTGGACAGAGATTATTTGGCTGGGACTTGATAAAAATAGGGCTTGTTTCACTTTCAAATCAATTTTTGAGAGCTCAAAACTAAAAATTTGTTTGATTTTATAATTTTTTCAAAATTGTTTTTAATCAATTTTTCTATCTCCTCTCTCCTTCTCTCACATCCTACATATCAATTAATCATTCTCTCTCTCTCTCTCTCTCTCTCTCTCTCTCTCTCTCACACACACACACACACACACACACACACACACACACACACATCCTAAACATCAATTAATCATTTTTGCTTTTGCACCCATTTATTCATCTACAAAAAAAATTACAAATCATCTCAAATTATAGAACTCCAACTACAAAACTATTTATATATAACCAAACAAATTTTTAAATTTTGAAAACACTTTTAAAAAAATTATTTTTGATAATTGATTTCAAAATCAAATCAAACGGATCCTTTTAGTCTTTTGGATAAGGGAAGTATTTTTTTGTTAGATCTTTAAAAAAATGACCTCTTTTTTTTTTTTTTTTTTTTTTATAATTATTAGGCTTTTGGACAAAGAAAATTTTGGAGACTCATCCAACATGGGGACTAAAGCCATTGTTTGAGTGGCCTGGGACATGAGTCAGCCGGGTGCTTGACTGTGATGACCGGACCGATCAGTTGTAGGCCAATCAGTTTTTATATGTAGTACCAAAGTATATCAATATGAAATGACCGAAAAGAAGAGAATAAATTACTTGCTTACACTTTGGTTTATAAAAAAAATAAGGATAGAACAAACTACTTCTTGTAGTCTGATTTAGAGAAAGGGAGAACAAATTACTTGCTAGTTCATTACATTCAAATATACAAACAAAGTGCATTAAAATAAAAATAAAAAAGTATACAATTTACTAGATTGAAAATAAAACAAAATAGAATTTAACTAGCCATAGTGTTTAAATTTGAATTTGGGGTGATTGTTGTGCTTTATGCACAGGGTCACTGTTGTGCAGTCAATGGAGTCCATTATGGGTCCTATTTCGATAATTCATATTTTAGCGTATATCAAATAGAATATATCTGTACAAAATCAAAATGATCAGACTTTGATAACCTTTTCATCTAATTACATTTGTATTTTAAAAAATGAATGGTTAATGTGATTTTTTGTATAAAACTGAATACAAATGTACTTAGATAAAAGGGCTATTGATATCCGATTAATTTAAATTTTTTGAAGTATATTCTACTCGATACACCCTAAAATTGAATGATTTGAATTATCAAAATAAGGCCCAAAGTGAGCCCAATTAGCCGCACAACAATGACTATTATGCTTTATGCATAGCAGCTATCCATCTTCCTTAAAATTTTGCAACGTTTGTCCTTCTATTAGCATTTAAAAACTAATCCATTGGCTAGAGCTCTTAAACTGTACTAAGAGGTTACCCTTGTAGTCGTTTGGGGTGGCTCTCTCTTTCTTCAGGAGTTTATTTGTAGTTATCTATGCTATAATTGTTGATTAAACTACATCAGTGTATTGAGATACATTGTAATTTTTTTTTTTAAAAGGGTAATTACACTGATGGTCCTCAAAACGTACATTACGTTACATTCTAAGCTCTAATATTTAAATTGTTCTATTTCAATTCTCAAAGTAAGTGATTGGTTCCACTGTAATTCTTTATGTGAACACCGTTCAAAATGAGTAAAACAAAGGAATATTTATAAAATTTTACATGAAATTACATCAAAATTAAAATGATCAATAATGAGGAGCCTAATAGGTTTGACTTGGTGACTCCAGTCCCGGTCAATGCTTAGAAAGAAAAAAAACATTTATATTAATTTGATGTGTCTAAATAAAATAATAATATTGTGTTGTTTTACAATACACAATTTTATTTGGAGCATATATCACATGCAAGTTATGTCATCTGTAGAGGCTTGGGTTAGAAAATCCGACCTATTTTATTTTTGGTTGCCACACGTGGCCATCCCAATTGACTTTGACCTTGTCTAGGTAGTTTGGACCTTTGGTGTGCTTTGGGTTGGCTACAGAGTAGCAGCCCGGGTTTTCTGTCTTGGCTTGGTTGTGCCCACGACTTGTTATGTTAGTTCATCGAGCCCGCGATCTGTTTCATCGTGCTCGCAATGTGTCGTGTATATAAGCTGTTTGTGTGTTCAAAAAGTCACTTTTTCGAATCACTTCTCTGACTTCTCTCCCATTTCCGACCCATTTAATCTTTCAAGCTTGGGTTTATCTATTTTGAGTGATCTTTTACCCCTAGTTCCTATGGGTGTTGATTGTTGGATATACCTCCTTATTGGAGTGTGGGATCCAATTAGTTTATTAAAAGAGTTTAATGTGGTTTGATATTAATTATAATATATTTTTATACATTATATCTAATTTGTGGAGACCCAATTCAGTTTGAATACAACTAGGGTTTTTTTGATAAAAAGCCTAAGGATTCATAATATATATTGGGATTGTTTTGCATTTTTCAAAAGGAAAAAAAAAAAGCAGCCGTCAACAACTATCTTTTAATCAATTGTCGGTGAGATAATGCTTGGGACATAATCAAATTTGGTGGGTTTTGTTCTTGCTATGCGAGTGTCGTTTCGATCAAAATTAATTCGGTGAAGCTTTTTTGATTCAGTTTGTGGCTGCTTTGAAGCATAGTATGGTTCGTTATTTTAGATCTTCTTCAACTCTGTTTTTGAAGACTTTGGTTTATCTATTTGGTGAAGTCTTTCCTCTTGTTTATTTGTGATTATTTGGAATTCACCTAAGGGTGGTTTGTGAGACCATGCGTGTCTCGTTTGTAATCGTTTGAAAACTTTTTGGTTGATAGTGGAATCGGATTTCAATCCCGTGGACGTATCTCATATTGAGGGAACCACGTAAAATTCTTGTGTTGCTTTTGATTTAATTTTTTCGCATTAGTTTTTATTCCCATTGATTGATTTACTTGTAAAAAATCTTATATTTTTCCTAACAACTGGTATTAGAGCTTACAGTTTATTTGGGTTTATTTATTTGTGTAAATCAATGGAAGGAAATGTGGGTCACATGTCTAGTTTCAATAGAAGCAATTAGGTAACTTGGAAAACTAAAATGGAGGACCTATTATTTTGTAACGATTTGTATGGGCCTATTGAGGGTGACAGTGGCAAACCCGAGGGTATGCAAGATGATGAATGGACAAGGCTTAATCGAAAAGCCGTTGGTATTATCTGTCAATGGATAGATGACAATGTGTTTCATCATGTTGCTACTGAAACTTCAGCACATGAATTATGAAAAAAATTAGAAGCCTTTATGATAGGAAATCAACCACAAATAAAGCTTTTCTGTTTCGTAAGTTGGTTAATTTAAAATATAAAGAGGGCAGCCCTATTCCGAAACATTTGAATGAAATAAAGAGTATTGTTAACCAACTTGCTTCTATGAAATTTTTTTTTGATGATGAGTTACAAGCTTTGATGCTGCTTAGTTCTTTGCTTGAAAGTTGGGAGACTTTGGTTGTGACGGTTAGTAATTCGGCACCTGATGGAGTTGTCACAATGGGCCAAGCCACTAGGAGCTTGTTGAATGAAGAAACTAGAAGAAAATCAGCGGGTTCCTCTCATTCGGAAACATTTATTGTGAGAGGCCGAAGCAAAACAAGGGGGGGAGTAAGACTCCTCATAGTCGTGATCAAAGCCGTGACAAATCAAAAGATGGTTCTTTTTCAAAGAAAGACATTGAGTGTTATTATTGCCATGAGAAAGGGTACATGAAGCGAGAATGCTGAAAGCTCAAGAACAAGGAGAAAAGGCGTGACAAAAGTGTGGATAAGAAGTAAAAAGACACAATAGCAGTTACTACCAATTGTGATCTCATGTCGTTTGTGAAGATGATTGTATCAATTTTGTGGGCCAAGAGAGCAATTGGGTGATTGATTCTGATGTTTCTTTTCATGTGACTTCTTGAGTTGATTTTTTCACTACCTACACCAAAGGAGATTATGGTTGTATTCGAATGGGTAATGAAGGTTTGTCCAAGATTATTGACATGGGTGATGTTTGCTTGGAAACAAATTTGGGCTGCAAATTGTTGCTTAAAGATGTGAGGCATGTTCCTGACATTCGCCTCAATTTGATCTCTACTGGAAAGCTAGATGATGAAGGCTTTAACAAAAAATTTGGTGATGGAATATGGAAGCTCACAAAGAGTTTTTTGGTGGCTAAGTGCAAGAAGACTCATACACTTTATTCGATGCAAGGAAACATTTGTAAAGGTGTTGTCAATATACTTGAAGATGATACTTCTACCGAATTGTGACACAAGCGGCTTGGCCATATGAGTGAAAAGGGGCTACAAGTTTTGTTCAAGAAAGAGTTTCTACCAGGTTTGAAAGGTGCACATCTTAAAACTTGTGTTCATTGTTTGGCGGGTAAACAACATAGAGTTTCTTTTCATTAAAATGTTGCCTCTAGAAAAGAAAATATTTTGGAGTTGATTCATTCTGATATTTGTGGTCCTTTCAAAGTTAGAACACATATTGGTGCACTTTACTTTATTACTTTCATTGATGGTTATTCAAGGGAAGTTTGGGCTTTGATACTAAAAACTAAAGATTAAGTTCTAGAAGTATTTAAGTATTTTCAAGCCATGGTTGAAAGAGAAACATGGCAGAAATTAAAGTGCATCTGATCAGACAATGGTGGTGAATACATTAGGACATTTGATGAGTATTGTCGCAGCCAAGGTATTCGGCACCAAAAGACAGTTAAGAAGACTCCTCAACAAAATGGCGTTGCCGAGAGGATAAATCGCACCATTGTGGAAAGAACAAGGTGTTTGCTTTCACAAGCTAAATTGCCAAGATCCTTTTGGGGTGAGGCATTGAGGATAGCGGTTGACGTGATCAATTTGTCTCTTTACTATCCTTTGATTAATGATGTTCCAGAAAGAGTTTGGACAGGCAATGATGTGTCTTATGAGCACTTGAGAGTGTTTGGTTGCCGAGCTTTTGTTCACATTCCAAAGGATGAGAGATGTAAGCTTGATAGTTCGTCAAGACAATGTATTTTTCTTGGCTATGGGCATGATGAATTCGAGTATAGATTGTGGGATCCAATCGACAAGAAAGTCATTCGAAGCCGTGATGTTGTGTTTCTTGAAGACCAAACAATTGGAGACTTTGGCAAAGATCATTAACCGAAGCCAAAAACTAGTTATCTCATTGACATGGATCCATCTCCTTCATCTTCAATTGATGATGAAAATGGGGGAGCTGTGCAACCACCTACTGAAGAGGCAGAGGATGATACTAATCTTAATGAACTTGAGCCAGAAATAGAGAAAGAACATCTAACTCAAGAACTGCCACCATAACTTGGGTTGAGGAAATCTACAAGGGACTGGCAACCTTCAAAAAAGTGTCCTCCCAATGAATTTGTGTTGATTTCAGATCAAGGGGAGCCTGAGAGCTACCAAGAAGCAATTGAGCATGCAAAGAAAGATGATTGGAAAAAGGCAATAGAAGAGGAGATGAATTCCTTACTTGAAAATCACACTTATGATTTAGTGAAGTTGCCTAAGGGGAGGAAAATTCTGAAAAATAAGTGGAAATTGAAGAATGATGGCAAGAATCTGAGGTACAAAGCACGTCTTGTTGTGAAAGGCTTTGGGCAAAAGAAAGGTATTGACTTTGATGAGATTTTCTTGCCGATTGTGAAGAGGTCTCCTATTCAGGTTGTACTTGGCATGGCTGCAAGTATGAATCTTGAAGTTGAGCAACTTGATGTAAAGACCGTATTTCTTCATGGTGATCTTGAAGAAGAAATTTACATGGAGCAATTAGAAGGTTTTGTAGAGAAAGGGAAAGAGAAATTTGTTTGCAAATTGAAGAAAAATTTATATGGCCTCAAGTAAGCACCGCGGCAATGGTACAAAAAATTTGATTCTTTCATGATGAATAATGGTTTTTCAAAAACCACTTAGAACCATTATGTGTTTGTGAAAAATTTTCTAGATGGTAAATTTATTATTCTTTTGCTTTATGTTAATGACATGTTAATTGTGGGACAAGATTCTACCATGATTAACAGTTTGAAATTGGAGTTGAGCAAGTCTTTTGCTATAAAAGATTTGGGACCGGAAAGCAAATACTTGGTATGAAAATTGTTCGTGATCGCAAAAGGGGCTGATTTGGTTTGTCTCAAGAAAGCTACATCGAGAAAGTTCTTGAGAGGTTCAACATGAATAAAGAAAAGCCAGTTGGTTGTCCACTTGCAGGTCATTTCAAGCTTAGTTCAAATCAATGTCCTACAAGTGAGAAAGACAAAGAAGAGATGCTGAAAATTCCTTATGCTTCAGGAGTTGGTTCTTTGATGTACACCATTGTTTGTACAAGGCCGAATATTGTTCATGTCGTTGGTGTGGTGAGTCATTTTCTCTCTAATTTGGGTAAAGAACATTGGGCAGCGGTAAAATGGATTTTAAGATATCTTCGAGGGACTTCGAAGGGGTGTTTGTGTTTTGGAGATGGTAAGCCGATGCTTAATGGGTTCATGGATTCTGACATGGTTGGTGATGTTGATTCTAGAAAATCTACTTCGAAGTATGTAATGACTTTTGCTGGGGAAGCTGTGGCATGGCAATCTTAATTACAAATATGTGTTGCTCTCTCAACTACTGAAGCTAAATTTATTGCCAATACAGAAGCTTGCAAAGAAGAGTTATGGTTGAAGAAATTTTTGCAAGAATTGGGTTTGAAGCAAGAAAAGTATGTGCTTTATTGTGATAGTCAAAGTGCTATTCATTTGAGTAAAAATTTTACTTTTCATTCAAGATCGAAACACATTGATGTGAGATACCATTGGATTCATGATGTGTTAGATTCGAAATTGTTACAACTCGAAAAGGTTCACACAGATGATAATATTTCGGATATGTTGACTAAGACTTTATTGAGGGACAAACATTTAAAGTGTCGAACTTTAGAGGGTATGGTTGATGTCTCCACCTAAGTCGGTAGGGAGAGAATTGTTGGATATACCTCCTTATTGGAGTGTGGGACCCAATTAGTTTATTAAAAGAGTTTAATTTGGTTTGGTATTAATTATAATATATTTTTATATATTATATCTAATTTGTGGAGACCCAATTTAGTTTGAATACAACTAGGGTTTTTCTGATAAAAAGCCTAAGGATTCATAATATATATATTGGGATTGTTTTGCGTTTTTTGAAAGAAAAAAAAAAGCAACCGTCAACAACTATCTTTTAATCAATTGTTGGTGAGATAATGCTTAGGACATAATCAAATTTGGTGGGTTTTGTTCTTGTTGTGTGAGTGTTGTTTCGATCAAAATTAATTCGGTGAAGCTTTTTTGATTCGGTTGGTGGCTGCTTTGAAGCATAGTATGGTTCGTTATTTTAGATCTTCTTCAACTTTGTTTTTGAAGACTTTGGTTCATCTATTTGGTGAAGTCTTTCCTCTTGTTTATTTGTGATTATTTGGAATTCACCTAAGGGTGGTTTGTGAGACCATGCGTGTCTCGTTTGTAATCGTTTGGAAACTTTTTGGTTGATAGTGGAATCGGATTTCGATCCCATGGACGTACCTCACATTGAGTGAACCACGTAAAATTCTTATATTGCTTTTGATTTAATTTTTCCGTATTAGTTTTTATTTCCATTGATTGATTTACTTGTGAGAAATCTTATATTTTTCCTAACATTGATTTCCGGCCTTACAACCAAACAGAGAATTTAGCTGGAGAGCACGCGGTAGAATAGATTAAGCGAACAACTTGCCAATAAGGAAATAAGAATACCCCGGTAGTTCGTTCACCCGAGGGCACTCCGATGATCAAGTTAATCAATCTTATCTATCAAAGATATCAATCAAATACTTAAACTCACAATAAAAAGCATACCTTAGACCCACAGGGGTACCTTACTTTTATAGGCATTAGTGTCCTTATCCTCTAGAAGTTTCACTTCATAGGACTTAAGCACAATGCTTATTTCAGACTCTTAGCCAAATATGGATAAACTCTTCAAGAGCCTTATTCTTATCCAAACTAAGTGAATCATTCGTCTAGGACTCTTGTCCCATATCCAGATATCTCGAATTCCAGTATTACCACATCGTATCTTACCCAATTCGAGACCTCACGCGCGGAGCAAGTTCGGGTGGTCTACAGTGACACCTTGGCTAAACCTTGGCCACGTGGCAAGACCTCAAAATATATTCCCACAACTGCCCCCTAGGTTCTATTACCTCGGCAACCTGAGGTGATAAAATCTATATCGTCTGATCTCTCATCATGTTGGCAAAGCAACATGCTAGAGATACTCTTCTGACCGAGATTATGACTCATTGGCTTTAAATAACTCAGACTTAAGCGTCCAATCATTAAGAACCTCATTCTTTCATCTTCTCAACTGAGACCGCATCACTAGCCGAGGTCATTACCCCACTAATTCAAAAATTTCAAGAATCCCAAATACCCATGAGCTGTCACACACCATTGTTCCAACCGTTTCATCCACGTGTCACTGGCCCATTGGTTCGTACCTGTCATGCGTCATTATATCACATTAGTTTGCCCACGTCGCCTGACTTCAGTGTAGGCACTCCCATTAATTTATGTTGCTTGTTTGATTTTCACTGGTTTGCTGTCTCCTTGTGCTGAATTTTCATTTTCTCTGACCATAGTAGAGTCCATTTACTTTTTGTGGTTGTCTTGATTTTTTCTGTCTAGTTGTGTGTTTGTGTGTGTAATTTTCTCTATTTTTTGAAATTTTCTCAAGGATTTGACATCTTTAATGTTGAATTTTCTGTCATTGTACTGAATTTCCTATTGAGATCTTTATGTTTCATTGTCTAAAAATGGCAAAGCGCAGTAGTAGCAAAACACTTGAAGCACCACAAAAGAAACAGAAAGTCGCTGAGTCTTCTAGTTATGAGCTAAGATCAAAACGTAGCAGCAGCATAGCACTGCAAACAAAATAGAAACTCTCTATCGCTGTCAGTTATGAGTTGAGATCTAAAGGCAGTAGCAAAACACTAGAAACACCACAAACAAAACAGAAAGTCCAAGTCCAAGAAGCAACTAGAATCTCCAAACTTAAATTCACTTTGAAGATCACAAAAACAAAAACACATTCACATCAAAAACACAAAATGTTAATTATTAAACAAAAACACAAAGAAAATCACATAGCAAATTATTCAATTAATTTTTGAATCTATATGTCTAATCCAGATAAAATTAAAAAATAAAAATAATGAACTCATAATAACATGTGAGTATAAAATTTTAATTTTTTCTGGAATACAATGACAAATTATAATTTTCTCTAGACTACAAATAATAGTCCAAAGAAATTTCCACTAGCTTGTCCTTATGGACAAAGTGTTTTAGTGCATGGACCTACCAACAAAGAAAATTTGAATTCAAAATTTTGGCCTGAGCACCCTTTGTTAATATTTTATACAAATTTTATACCTTTTATGTATATTTAGATTAGGAGAATTTAAAACGTAAAAAAAAAAAAAAAATTTACTAAAAAAAATATGAATAGAATTTAAAAAGTAAAAAAAAAAATTTACTAAAAAAATATGAATTCAAAATATAGAAAATTATTTTTGAAACTCCAAACCAAATAAAGTGATTTATTTTTTGAAAAAAAACAAATGCTAACAAGTGCCCATATGCATTGTTTAATGTTGGGATTAGTGTAAAAAATTGAAAATGGTGAAAAAAATAATAAAATGTTTAAAAATGAGTGAAAAGTATTTTCAGTTCAACATTTTTTTGGTCTTTTTTTTAATATTTTTTTAATATTTTTTAATACCTCTAAAGCCTTTGCTAACAAGAGTCTTTAAAAAAAATTAAACAAAAATAAACCACTGATTTTTTAAAAAGATATACAAAAACTTATAATATAAAAAGCAATTACCAAACCAAATTTAAAAAGGAAGATTTTTTTAAGATTCCTGATATTAAGATTTTATAGGATAAAAGATATATAATATTTTCATAATAGTTGAGATTCCTCAATATTTTTCCAGAGAAATTTAGATATAGAGAAATTTCGATTCAGAGAAATTTTAAAACATAAAAAAATTTCAGATAAAATTCTCTGTGTTTTAAAATTTCTCTAATTTACTCAATTTTTTTTTATTTTTCTATGTGTTTTTAAATTTTCTCTAGGTTTTGACGAAGAGAAAATTGTGTTCTCATGCCAGCCATTGCCAAACCCAATTCATTTCATGAACAAGAAAATCCCCAAAATATTAACAGTCCAAGTGTTGGTAAGTGTGAGGTGCAAACCACTTATGGTGGTTCACAAAAACAAATACAAGAGAGGATTCATAATCTGAAAAACAGATTTATTTCACTCAAATATGTAGAATACACTAAGGAGAGAAAAACACACTTTTACTCTCTAACTCTTTTCTTTCTCTCACACTCTAAATTCTCAAAATACAATAGCTATATATAGATAAAACTAATAATGTGAAACCATTAAATGCAAATACGGCTGAGGTTGTGAATTTCAAACGGTTGCAACCACTTTTGACAAAACTTAATTTCAACCTCCATTCTACTCTTAGGCCGATGGAGAAAAACAATTTTTTTATTATAGGTGAAGTAAGCTATTTCACAACATCCCCCCTTAATCTTGATTCTCCATGCTGCTTCATCCCAAGCATCATCTTCATTCCGTTGAACAGATCATTTTTCAATGGCTTCGTGAAAATATCTACAAGCTGATCTTGAGATTTGCAAGGAAATAATTCCACCTCTTTATTTTTTACATGCTCTCGAATGAAATAATAACGGGTGTCAATATGCTTACTTTTTTCATGATAAACTAGGTTCTTTGCTAATGCAATTGCTGAGCGATTATCAACATAGATCTCAGTAGGATTTTCTTGTGGAATCCTAAATGTTTCAGCACATTTCTTAACCAAATTGCATGACACACAGCTGAGTTGGCTGCAACATACTCAGCTTCGCAAGTTGACAGTGTCACAATAGCTTGCTTCTTGGACGACCAAGTGAACACTGTATTTCCCATAAAGAATAAAAAACCGGTAGTACTCTTCCGCTCATCTAAGTCATGTCCCCAGTCATTATCTGAATAGCCAACAAGATTGAAATTATCAATTGGTTTATAGAATAAACCATCATCGATTGTACCTTTGATGTAGCGAAGAATTCTCTTTGCTGCATACAGGTGTGACTGATCTAGTGTTTCCATATATCTGCTAATCAGTCTTACTCCATAGAGTATGTCTAGCCTGGTACAAATAAGATAGCAAAGACTTCTAACTAAGCTCTTGAAATAAGTTGGATCCACATCATATAGCGATCCCGGTTGCCCCTTTACTGTTCTGTTGTATTCCGGACTCGGTTCCGTAGAGTTGGTAGTTGTATCTATCTTGTTGTCATCCTTTAATTCCATTTGTTTGAGTTTTAGGATGTGTTGGGCTTGTTTCGAACAGGTGGGTTGAACCTTGGTCTAAAATCTTGTTGTCAGGTTTTTGGTCGTTCCGCTCGAGCGGACCTTGTTGTGCTCGAGCGGAGATTGCACACTTCCAGTTTTTCGTGTCCCTGCAAAACTTCTGCAGGTGTGATTTTTATGCTCGATCGGGTTTCTTTACACTCGAGCGGTGGCGCTCGAGCGGGTGCTCTGGCGCTTGAGCGGGTAGTACTTTTTGGTGTAAGTTCTGGGAGGGGGAAATCTACGCCCGAGTGGACTGGTTTTCGCGCTCGAGCGGATGTACTTTATTCTTGTGTCTTAGCGCTCAAGCGGGCCTTCTTGCACTCGAGCGTACCTAGTTTTTTGTTCTTGACGCTCGAGCGTTGTGTTCTCCGCTCGAGCGGGAATGTCGTATATCAGTTGGCAGCTGGGCATTTTAAAATCACTTTTTACATTCTCTCTCTCTCTCTCTTACTTTCTAAAAAGACATTTTGAGAGCTCCTCTCTCTAGAAACTCCCTTCTCTCTAGGATTTGATCTAGTTAGAGTGTCTCACTATCCTCCGGCCTTTGTAAAAAGTGTGTGGATCGTCGAGGGCTCCATTTTGATCCGTGGATCTTTGAGTTTGGAGCATTTTGGTTTTCTTCAACTTTCCTGTTTGAGCTCTAACTTCGAGGTAGGGATACCCTACTCCGTCTCATGAGTTTTGTCTTTGAAAATTTTAGCATTTTGGTGAGTTGGGGGTTGTTGGGTAATTTTGAGAAAGTTTGGGCCTTTGTGTAATTTTACAAAAGTTGGGGTTTTGTTTATATAAACTTATATGCATGTTTGGCATAGAGAAATGAGATCAATATTGGTTTATTGGTGAAAATGGAACCTTAGGGTTGTGATGTTAATTATGGAAAATACCCTAATTACATTGATAAATTAATTGGTATAATTAATTTGAAGAAAAGAGGAATTTAATTGAGAATGTTGGAATTGGATGTGTATGGGATTAAAGGGTGTAGTTAGATTCATTCATCACTTACATAGTTGAAATGTTGATTATATATCCATTTGGTGCAATTATTTTCAGTATAGAAATAATTGCTTTGGGCTATCGGTGGAGGATAGTCTTGATTGTTGTAGACAATGCATGATGATTAGGCAAACTAAAACTAATCGATTGAGTATGCCATTGAATACGGCGACTGGAATAATACATTAATTCTATGTATTGATTGATTGTATATGATCTATGTTTATATACATGTGTTGTGTGGGAGGAGATAGGGGATGTACTCCACGGTTTAGGGAAAGATAAGGGATGGACCTCTAAACCGGATTTTGTGTGACAGTGATACAGCACTACCATGTTTATCAGGCTGCGAATTAGAAGTGTGTTTGTTTCATTAATACAGCACTACAATGTGTATTATTTGAGACTTATGGAAGTGTTCGAATTGATTTGATATAGCACTAACATGTATATCGTTATCAATTGTAAAATATCGAAGTGATTCTTGTTATGTTGATACAGCACCGAAATGTGTATCTTTCGCAAAGTGTGGGAATGGTTTATGTGTTATTGATACAACATTAAAATGTGTATCCCTCATGAATTCTGAAAGTGTTTTTAAAATGAGTCTAAACCTCATTAAGTTATTTGGCTAGGTGTTGAGCCTTGTTTTCAAACTCAAAGTTGGAAAGGACATGGGAAATGAAATGTAACATGGACTTAATGTCATGAAATCGAAATGTGATATATGTAGATGTATTTGTGTTGACCACCTATCAACTGCTAATCTTTTAGTCATTGTTCATGGCTGGTTTAGTGTATTTCTACTGGGCTGTGGCTCACCCTTTATGGGACATCATTTTCAGGTACAGGTAGCATGTCACCTCCAAGGACATAGCTTGGGAGGCTAGAGGCAGACAGACTGTTTTGTTGTTTGCCTTCTTTTGATGTATTACATGTAAATTCAAGCCAAGGGCTTAATATGTATTGAGTTAGTACTCTTTTTTTTGTAACCAAGTGTTAACTTGGAAAGCTGTAAGCCAGTAGGGCACTTGCTTTTGTTGTTAACATGTAATACTTTTGTAAGAACTACTCTGATGAAAAGAAGAATATTTATCTTTTATACCAATGCATGTCTAAATTGTTGGGTTTTAATGTTATTATTTTGAGGGCGTTACACATCACCTACTTTTGTACCTTTTTTGAGCTCCACCCCACTGTCTATAGGAGTGTTCAATGAATTGCAATTCTCCATTCTATATCTCTTGAGAATCTCCTTGGCATAACCACTTTGGAAAATAAAAATTCCATCTTTTCTTTGTGTCATTTCAATGTCGAGAAAATGAGCTATCAATCCAATATCTGTCATTTCAAATTCTTGGATCATGCTTCTTTTAAATTCTTTGAACATGGCTAGATTGTTTCCGATGAAAATTAGATCATCAACATAAAGACAAGCAAGCAACATGATTTCATCAGCTTCCTTCTTCAAATATAGTGTGTGCTCATATGGGCATTTTTCAAAACCATTATCATGAAAATACTAATCAATTCTAGTATTCCATGCACGCGGAGCTTGCTTCAATCCATAAAGTGCTTTCTTCAATTTATACATTTTGTCTTCATGCCCGTTCTGAACATACCTTGAAGGTTGTTCAATATAGATTTCTTTTTCAAGAAAACCATCAAGAAATGCAAATTTCACATCAAGTTGATAGATCTGCCATTTGTGTTGGGCAGCCAAAGAAATCATTAGCCTGATAGTCTCCAACCGGGCAACTGGAGCAAACATCTTTCCATAATCAATTCCAGCTCTCTGTTTGTAACCTTTTGCTACTAATCTTGCCTTATAGCGTTTCACTTTGCCTTGTGCATTCCTTTTTGTCTTGTATATCCATTTCACTCTAATGGGTTTATGCCCCTCCGGTAGACTGGTAAGCTTCTATGTGTCATTTTTCTCAATGGCATGAATTTCTTCATCCATTGCTTTCTTCCATTTATCTTCCTGGATGGCTTCTAAGAAAGTAAGTGGATCACTATCTGCGAGTAGGCAGAACAAATTCAGATCTTCTTCTTCTGTAGCTTCATCTATCTCCTGCAAATTTCTCATTGATCTTGGTTGTTTGAAAAAACTATCATCTGATGATGATGAAGATGATGATGATGATGATGATGATGCATCACTTTTGTGAGAAACTGGCGATCTAGGTGCAGGTATTCTATGTGGAGGAGTTTGTGACTCATCTTGAACTTCTCTTGTGATTTCAACCGAAGCTTTTGATGTTTTATCTTCAAGAATGAGTTCTGCATCTTTAACAATTTCATCTTGATTCCAGTTCCAAGCTTCTTCTTTTTCAAATATCACATCTCTACTCATGATCATCTTTCTGGTAATGGGATTATACAACTTGTATCCCATTGTTTTGTATCCATATCCGACAAGGATACATTTTTGCTTGTTCTGTCTCCAAATACAAGAGAGGATTGATAATCTGATGAAAACAAATACAAGAAAGGATTGATAATCTAAAAAACTGATTTATTTCACTCAAATATGTAGAATACACTGAGGAGAGAAAAACACACTTTTACTCTCTAACTCTCTTCTTTCTCTCACACTCTGAATTCTCAAAATACAATAGCTATATATAGATAAAACTAGTAATGTGAAACCATTAAATGCAAATACGGCTGAGGCTGTGAATTTCAAACGGTTGCAACCACTTTTGACAAAACTTAATTTCAGCCTCCATTCTACTCTTAGGCCGGTGGAGAAAAACAATTTTTTTATTAAAGGTAAAGTAAGATTATTTCACAACACCAGGAACTCCCTTGTTCATCATGCCATGCCCGTCGTTCTTCCCTTTTCCTGATCATGGGAACGGACTTCAATCTAGGCCATCCTTTGATCTGAACGATGAACATAGTGGAACTTCGATGAATAACCAAGGCAGTGCTAATTCATCTTCTATTGCACATGCTGAGAAACACCATCATTCGTTGCCTATAAAAGTTAAAACCAAAGCGTCTAGTTCAACACAAGCCATGCCTGCTAAGGTAGTGGTTTCTTAAATAGTTAGTCATACTGTAACTACATTGTCAGAGTCGAAACAAGATCTAATTGTCTGCTCAAGTGAAAATAAACATGGATGCTGTTGTAGCAGCAGCAGATGCCAGGAAAAAAAGGAAGGAACTCACGAAGCTAATGAACCTGCATCGCGTTAGTTTCTTACGCACTGTTAGCTTTCAGGGCGGCGGAGACATGGGTTTCGATGAAATCTACACCTCGCGATTTTTTATCGAAGTCGCCATTGATGGAGTTCAAATGTGAGAGAGAGAGAGAGAGAGAGAGAGAGTAGGTGTGAGTGAGATACAAAATCATAAATAGGTGATGAACGGTTATAAAAAAAAAATATTGTGAATCTTTTCTATTACTGAAAGTTTGAGAGATATTAGACTAAATATCCCGGTAGAAAAACCACTCCACAAAATTCAAATAGGATAAATTATGCAAATAGTGCCTATAGTTTACACGATGTGTCAATTTGATCTCTGTAGTTTCAATTTGCACGATTTTGTCCCTTAATTTAACATATTATGTCATTTTAGTCCAATAAACAACGGTTGTTAAGTTAATTTAACGGAAAGTCAAACAATGTGTCAATTTGGTCCATGTACTTTACACGATATGTCAATTTGGTCCCTGCAATTTCAATTTTCTTAATTTTGACTGGGACTAAATTGATACATTGTGAAAAATACATGAACCAAGTTGACACATTATTTGACTTTCCGTTAAATTAACTTAACAACCGTTATTTATTGGACTAAAATGTCACAATCCATTAAATTAAAGGACAAAATCGAACAAATTGAAACTACAAAGATCAAATTGACACATCGTGTAAACTACAAGGACTATTTGCATAATTTTTCCATTAAAATATTATGTAATTGACAAAATATTTTAGTATATTTAATATTTATAATAAACTCAAACACATATAAGTTTGATATCATTTTTAAAACCTTTTTTTTTTTAATGAAAAAAATTGGAGAAAACTAAATACTAATTTAGTGAAAAAAATTAAATAAAACCACTTATAATTTTCATATAATTTTACTTTTTTGGGGGTAAAAATATTTTTTTTGATTTCAAATTTGTCAAATTAATTTTAATTTTCAAAAAGTATTTTGAAATTAATTATGAAATTGAAACCAAATAATTAGATATGTTGCACATCTTAAAAATCTCTCTAACTTTTTTTTTTTTTTAGATGGTACAAAGCAACAGCCAAACAAAACAAATTATCTATAACCCACTGCATCTCTCTCTTAACTTTTTTTTATATGGTTTGCTTCTGATTATTTCGATATAATGTGTTTGGCAACAAAACTCTTTGAACAATATTTATCTCTCCCTCTAACTTCAATTTTTGAATTGTTTTTTTCAACTACTTCTAGCTCTATTTGCATACATCTATGTATACTAGGGATGTCAACCCACTTGATGGGTGTGTTTAAAATATAAATTTTAATTTTGAATTTTAAACATATTTTTAATATTGTTTAAGTGGTGAAAGTATTCTTTATTATATCAATCAACAGTCATTGGTTCAAGTCTCATGTCTCCTTGTGTAACTACAATTTTTTTTTTTTTTTAATAGAGAAATTGACATTTGACGTATGTAGAGAAGACCACTTGGTAAAAAGGGAGAATGAGGTTCATAAAATTAAGTGAGTTGTTAAATTTTTATAATAATAATAATAATAATAATAATAATAATAATAATATAAATAGAAGTACAGAAGATATACACATCTATCTATCTATCTATCTATCTATATCTATACTATTATTAAGTAAAGGTTGCACTTGGTGTCTAAGTCTTCTCCTCATGCCATGTGGCATTTTTTTTATTCTAAAAATATATACTATTGTTAAGTGAAGACTGAATTTAGTATCTGAGTCTTCTCCTCATGCCACGTGGCATTTTTTCGTCTATCCTAAAAACAAAATGACAAGTGTAGCTCAAGCAGCTCAAGTGACAATGCACTGTTTCCAGACAGTGACAATGCAGCCAGGCCTAAGTCTGCTAAGAGCATCTCCAATGGTGTTTGTTAAAATAGCATTGCCATTGTTATAATTTGGCAATGAATAGTGCTATTTTGCCAAGTTATAGCAATGATGCTCCAATGGTCACATGCTATTTTGGCAAATCTCAACCAACTTTCCCTCTAAATTTGTAGGTTTTGTTTGGATATAGATTTTTTAATGATTTTTTTGTTGTTCATTTTGCCTTTTGTGACCTTTTTTTCAACTTTTTGTAATTTTTATATATATATTTATATTATATCCCACCAGACAAATATAAATTTTTTAAAAAATTCAAAAAAATTTAAATATAATTCATTCATAAAGTTAAATATAAAATACTCAAAATTATATTATAATTTAAATTCACCCGTAATTTAAATTTAAATTCAAACCCTCTAGAAGCATCCCAATTCACCCAAAGTTGCTATATTATCACTTTGACAGCTCCAATATGGCAAATCATTGGAGATGCTCTAAGTCTCGCAGCAGTACTGCTAAAGTCTAGCAGCAGCACAAGCTATGATCGTGTGTAGGATATGATAAGGGTAGGGTAGTGCATATTAGCAAAAGAGTAGTGTATGCTAAAAAAATCCCTCTTAACAACTGTTTGTTACCTTGTTAAGCCAGTTATCCTATTGTAGATATAGATCTGCTATTGTAACAATTTAGGTGTGATTCATTTTGTTAAATAAAATCTTTTCATTCTTTCTCTCTTTTCCTTCATGTCACGTGTTATTTTTTTCTATCCTAAAAACATACTATTGTTAAGTGAAGGCTGAATTTGGTATCTAAGCCTTCTTCTCATGTCACGTGGCATTTTTTTCCTATCCTAAAAACAAAAATTACATGCAGCGCTGAAAAAGGTTTGAACCCAAGATCTTTTGTTTCAATAAGAAACCTCTTACCACTTGGATAATATACATATTATAATATTAATTTCTTTATTATTGGTTTTTATTCTTACTTATTTGAATTGTATATACAATACGTATGCCACCCACTAGTCTATACATATGGAAACACAAAAACAATATATATATATATATATATATATATATATGTGTGTGTGTGTGTGTGTGTGTGTGTTTAGATTGAAACTTTTTTTTTTTTAATATAGGATATATACATATGTATGTGATTTTTTAAAAATTATTTATGACATTTTTTGTTTGGCACCATTTTTTATTATTTTTAATATTTGAATCTATTAGAAAATAAGTTCATTAAAATAAACAAGATTGATTTGTCCAACTCAAAAGTGGAGAGGATTAAAGTCCAATAATCTCTATTCTCTCTGTAAAAACCTCTCTTTTCCTTCTCAAAAAACCTCCTTCTCCGGCCTCTTTTTTGGGCCAGTGGCCGCCACCTTTGGCTATGTCGGTCGGCTGGCCTAGCTTGTTTTTTCCTTTGTCTTGTTAGTTTTTCTTTTCAATAAACTTGAGTCCCCCGTTTCTACCCACCTAGGTGTGTTTCGTTGCTGCGGGAGAGTGTTTGGTGTGTCCAGGTTTTGTCATCAGTTTGTCCTCATGTGATTCAACCTTGTTGTAATAGCTGATTCAGCAGGGGCGTCCTGGTATTTCACTCGAGCGCTCTTTGGCGAGTAGGAGTTTGAGGGGTGCACTTTTTGGGCGGAAACAAGGGTATCGTAGGCGATCTAGTTCGGTCCGGTTGTCACTTGAGCGCTCCTCCTCAAGTGAGAGTTTGAGGGGTGAAGTTCTACCATTTGTATGGAGGTGTCCCAGCGGGTGGTCAGTGTTCAGTGGGTGTGTGGATTTGCGGTGTGAGATTGAAGACCTGTTGCTTATGGAGTTTGGCAGAGGGTATTGGGTGTGAGATAGAAGAAGACCTGATGTAGCAGAGGAGGTGTAGACTTCCCGGTGGTGGCGTTGGTGTTTTCTCGGCCGGAGTGGGCATTGGGAGTTGGGAGGCGTGGGGTATTTTTAAACCTCAGCCATTAGGATTTTGTTTCAGGGAGAGGAGTAGTAACAGCATGGAGTGGGCATGGGGAGTTTGGCAGAGGGTATTCGATGTGAGTAAGAAGAAGACCTGATGCAGCAGAGGAGGTGTAGTCTTCCCGGTGGTGGCATTGGTGTTTTCTCGGTAGGAGTGGGCATCGGGAGTTGGGAGGCACGAGGTGTTGACGCAGCAGAGGCATGGGGAGTTGATGCAGTAGAGGCGTGAGGCATGGGAGTTGTAGCAGCAGAGACGTGGGTCTTGGCAGAGGCGTGGGTTGCTGATTGGACGTTGGTTGGAGGGGTTCGGGCTGCTTGGGTGTTTTTAGTTAAGTTCTTGTTATTTAGTTTGTTATAGCAGCAGTGTTGTGGGTCTTGTTTAGTTTTTTTAGTTTGTTTTGGGTGTTTTTGTGGGTTTTTATGTGGGGATTCATGTATTTTAATTTTCTAGTTAAGTTCTTCTTAACTTTTTAATTTGAAAAATCGAGAGGCTTAGGGGTTGGTTGTATGAATGCGAGTAGTAGTAGTAGGAGTATTTTTATACTTCCGAATCTCTCTCGATACATCTCATCTTCCTGTACTTTTAATTTCATGATGTTAAATGAAAATTTTCTTTGCTGATAAAAAAAAAAAGATTTGTCCAACTCGCACTTAATTTAACCTAATTCATTTAAACCCAACCAATAAATGGACAAATTGTGTTGAATTATTTTATTACCTAACCTTCTTTAACATGCCCATTTGCCACCTCTACAAATTACTCATGCAAGGGATTAGACAAGAGTGCCAACTTTAGCAATTTCGATGAATGAGATCACTTTATGAATTCAAGTGCTGCAAATTTAGAAACAAAAAACAACTTTTAAACTTTTATTCTGTTTGGTTCTAAAGTTTTAAAAGTAGTTTTTGAGTTCTTCTTTTTGTTTTTTATTTTATTTTATTTTATTTTGTGTTTTGTTGTTCTTAGTGAATTATATGCACCTAAATATATAAACACAATTTGTGAAAAATGTACTGAATTTTTTTATTTTTTTATATTTAGTCAATTTTTTTTATATAAAAAAAGATCACAAATATTTTTACTTTTAAGTATATCTAAATTAAGTGAATCTAAAAAGGGGGGAAAAAATCTGCTTAAAATGTTTAAAAAATTCACCAAAGACAAGTAACATAAAAAACAAAAAGCTCAAAAATTATTTTTGAAAATTGTTTACTAAATAGAGTAAAAATTCAGTGTCACGATGATACCGTTTCACCATTGACATGTGATATTATCTACTAACAAACTTACATGTAGAGGGTGAACTTCCTCAAAATATAACTACATTACGATATATACATGAGAAGATAAATGACAAGATATTATTGGATGATGATACCAATAATATAATATTATCGTATTGAACATTTTTTTTTTAATTTAATGGGATCTTTTAATTTTTTAAAACAACTAATATAGACAAAATAAAATATTGTCAATACAAATAAACTTTTTGGGAACATAGATTAAAAGTCAAGAGCCAACTTTTAACTCATTTTGAAACTTTTAACTATCTCCTCAAAACTCCTAGCCTAGCCCTTCAGACTTACGGCATTGATTGAAAACACTTATTGAAGAAGCTGTTTAAAGCGAAGGTGTCGACCCCATAAAATGCATAAGACTGCGGTATAAGGAACCAAACCAAATTGAGGAGCTCGCCTCCTTCTCTAAGCTGTTGAAGATGGTAATTTTTTGGACCACTAATTGCAGCATAGCATAACATCACCAACCACACATTTTTCAAATATTCCCATCTCTCCTCATTACCTTCACGGATGAGCTCAGAAAATATACGCGAAAGTAATAAACACGTCTCTATAAATTTTTTCATTTTGCATCGTTCTTCATTTTCCATGGGAGACTTGCGTCCTTCTCCATTTTCCATGGGAGACATGCGTCCTCCTGTATTCATGGAAAACAATTTGACATTGTCCATGACAAATATCAACTGACTATCCGATACAATAACAGGCAACAATGAACGGCAGGTGAGGAGTAGATACACACACCATGTAATGTGATAGCGCTTTGCATGTTTCCTTGTTATCATGACATCCAGATGAGTTAGCACTATTTTGGGAAGTGTTTGTATCATCATAACGGCAGCACAAATATGTTATGATGTGCATAAAAAAAATTAGCTCATGAAAAGGTGTAGAGCCAATAAACCCATCAAACCACCCAAAGTTAAGGTTGTCTGTAGCTGCGTCCCTACGAATAAATTCAACAATCATGGGCTATAGCGTCGGAGAGATACACACACTAGTCGTACATGAGCCCCAATAGAACTTGCCTTGAATCCCTAAGCTCTTAAGTATTCTACTCCATTTTGAACGCTTGTCTTCCTCTTCGAATAGATCGATTTGCCCCATCTTTTTAGACCACTTCTTTTTAAAAAACCAAGGAAATTTTTGCCACAAACGATTTGCCCATTTGCCTCTGCCACGCTTAATTAGCCAAAGCATTACGCAATCAGAGAATAATAACAAAATGACTGCATAAATCTCCAAAGCTAGAGCTCTGATGAATAGTACCCCTGTGATGACAATATCAACCATGGAGTAGTGCTGCTTGTGCCACTTGGCGATAAGCCGAAAGAGTCCTACCAACACAGACACCGTACACATGAAGCTGATAGAGCGAAAAATGCACCCTCTCTTGGTAAATGTTATGGGTGCTTTTGTGTATAATAAATCGTACATGAGCCCCATTTCAACCTCCAATACATTCTTACAATCTGTATGAACATCCAGATTTATTGTATAGCGACCCCGGTCTTTTCCCATTTGATTATTGTATCTGGGCTTGGGTTCCGTTTATTCTGTCATTGTATATTTGTTGTTGTTGTCCTTTATTTTCTCATTTGGAGTTATAGGATGTGTTGGGTAGGTTTGTTTCAGGTTGGTTGGGTTGGAAACCAAGTGTTGTTGTCTAGATTTTTGGACCTTCGCTCGAGCGAGATGTTGTTTTGGTCATTTGCTCAACCCAGGGTTTAGTCGCTCGAGCGAGAGACTGCGTCTGGGTTCTAGACCTAAGAGTTGTGTTTCTTGGCTCGAGCGAGATTTTCTTCGCTCAAGCGAGTGAGGTGTATGTTTTCGAGTTCCTTGCTCGAGCGAGTATTCTGTCGCTCGAGCGTGCTCCAAGGTTGCAGACCTGAAGCATTGCATTTTTGGCTCGAGCGAGCTTTTCTTCGCTCGAGCGAGGTTTTCGTGTGTCTGGTCGCTCGAGCGACCAAGTCTTCGCTCGAGCGAGCCTGTCAGGTTTAAATAGGCAGCAGCGTGTTTCAGATCAGTTTTTCATACACTTTCAGATTCCAAAACCCTAGTTACGAGTTCTCTCTCCCTCTACACATCTTCTCTCTTAGGATTGATCTACTTAGAGTGAGTTTCTACCTTAGATCCTTTATTAAAAAGATAGAGTGAGTCGAGGGCTTCCATTTAATCTGAACATTTGGTGATTTGGAAC
Source organism: Camellia sinensis (assembly GCF_004153795.1). Lineage (NCBI taxonomy): Eukaryota > Viridiplantae > Streptophyta > Magnoliopsida > Ericales > Theaceae > Camellia > Camellia sinensis. The sequence continues at coordinate 42,297 of NW_021026424.1, read as the reverse complement.
ACATTGGAATTTGGGTATTTATCTCTGTCTTCTCCATTCGGGTTATTTTCTTCGAGGTAGGGATTTCCTACTCCATCTTATAAGTTTTGTTCTAAGTTTTAGTATTTTGATATGTTGGGGGTACTTTGGTAATTTGGGAAAAATCCTAGTTGTATTAATAAATTAATTTGTCTAATTAATTTAAGGAAAGTGGGGAAATATGGTTAAATTCTTGGAATTGGGGAATTCATTGATTAAATGGCGTAGTTGGATAATTTAAATCACTCGCCTATTGAATTGTTGATATATTTATTTCAGTTTAGAAATAACTGTGTTGGGCTATCGGTGGAGGATAGCCGTGCTTGTTGTTGACACTGCATGAGGATTAGGGATAACTGAAACTAATCATTGATTAAGTCATCAATTTTGACTGTTGAATTAATACAGACATTATGTGTATTGATTGTGTGTTGTATATGTTATGTGTTTGCATACATTGTTTTGTGTGGGAGGAGATAGGGGATGTACTCCACGGTTTAGGGGAAGATAGGGGATGGACCTCTAAACTGGATTTTTGTTTGGGAGGAGATAGGGGATGGACTCCATTAGCATCACTTTTATGTGTGCTTATTTATATTGAAGTGTTTTTATTGATACAGCACTAAAATGTGTATCAAACTGGAAGTATGAAGTGTTTTGATTTGAGCCTGAGTCTCATCTGTTTGTTGACATTGGAAGAATGTGATTATGATATATATAGTTCACTGTTGTAAGTTGGCCAGGTTCCGAGCCATATTGGTAAAGTTGGAAAGTAAAACTTGTCTTAGACAATAGTGTCGTGAGACTGTAAAATGATATAATTGATTATCTTGGTTAACCATCTATTGAATGCTATTGCTTTAATCAATGCTTATATTTGGTTTAGTATATTTCTACTGGGCTGTGGCTCACCCTTTATGGGAACATCATTTTCAGGTTCAGGTGATAAGCTACCACCAAGGTCTTAGCTTGGAAGGATTTGGCTTTTGGGTTTCTGAAGACTACCTTTAGTTATTTGTTTTTATTTGATGAATAATCAAGCCTAGGGCTTAATTTGTATTTGAGTTAGAACTCATATTTTGTGTCCAAGTGTTGGCTTGGAAAGATGTAAGCCCATAGGGCATTTAGTTTGATATTACATGAATTGTTTTTATTTAGTAATACTCTGATGAATGGGTTAATGAATTGTTTTCGTTTAAGATTGCATGTCAATGATATATATATAATGGGTTTATTTTGAGGGCGTGACATATTGCATCGGGAAATTTTAGTTTTGCATACCGTAGTTTGAAACTAGATCTACGAATGTCATAATTCTCTATATAATCTTTAAGATCCATCACCAGATTGTGGGCCATAATTAAATCATTTTCACGTTCTCCGGCAAAGCGAGCTAGATCATGGCCTCTTAGATCATAAAAGGGTACAATGTTTTTTGATTTGTCATGGCATGCTAACTTAAGAGCCCATGTCCTCTCCCCATACTTAATAATTCCAGCCACAAATGCCGGAATTAACATAAACGAAAACCAGAAATACCTCCAAGACATAACAGTGACATAAATTGCCACAATAGTTTGAACACTCATGCCCAAAAAATGCCTTATACACAATTGATTATCATTCAAAGAATAAGCAGTTATGGTATCTGGGCCACCAAGATGCAATAAAAGCAAAGGTGCCCATAATGCTTGTAATGTATTATTGGGATTAGGAACCTTATTTAGGGTATGAGAGAGCTTGCCAAGGGTGACAGTTGCCACCCAATCGGCCATTGTGTAGGCCAACCAAACAATCACATTAATCCATTGTGATGATATATTCTTTCTGCGTTTACCAAAGACAAAAAGAATGATTTGTAAAGTGAAACTAAGTGGAACCAGCATTTGAACTTGCCACACATCCCATAGTATCTTCCACGATGCTGGAATCAGATTTATCACACCCTTCTCTTCTTTATCTACATGGAGAGAAAATTAAGTTACTACATGTAAACATAGATGGATAAATTTAAATTGAGCATTGCTATTCAACTTAAAAAATTAGACGCACTTATGAAACTCAATGATATGACACTCAACGAGAATATTTAAGGTAGTATTCTCTCTCATATATTCTCTAATCATCTATTAATTAACTCAATTACATATCATTGAATCCAAAAAGTGGACTTGTATATCATTTTTCATTTAAATTTTATATATATCATGGTAGCACATTATAATAGATAATGACTATTCAAAACATTCTACAACACAGCTATTTTTTATTTTACTTTATTTTATTGTGTACCATATGCAAGTTATAACAATTTATGGTATCGATATATTGCATAGTTAAAATCATATGTATATTTAAGCACAACACATTTATTTTTTATGTGACAAAAAAATTTGCGCAGCACACGTATTTTTTGTTTTAATTTCTCTTTGGTTAACAAATGTGTTATAAATATTTTGATGCCTAACTGTTTTTTTAATTCTATGGATGCCACATGAATTGTTTAGTTTCAAAAATAAAAATAGAAAATTTTGAAATAAATATTTTTAAAATTTGAAATTATATACGACTAATTTCATATTTGGAATTTCTTTTAAAGATTTTTAAATTTCAAATTAGAGATGGCTAAATTTCTTTTTTCAGTTTCTATATTAAGTTTTTGAATTCCAAAATTATAGATATGGTTAGATGGCCAATATTTCTATGCCATGTGCATTTCTTAAAATTTAAAATTTTAATAAATTTAGATTAATACTTTGGAGCTCATAGAACATTTTCAGATGAAAAGTTTATTTTAGGGGAAATTATAGTACAGTGAGATAGAGAAAAGAAATTATAAAAACATGTGGGGTGCAAGTAATTTTATAATATGATACAAATGAAATGCTCTTGTACCCCTCATGTTTGTGTAAAATAAACTTTTTTATCCCATTGGATGTAATTCCCCTTTCATTTTACTTAATATATAGTATAACTGTGGTACACACCCTTAAAAAGTGTGTGCCATATACATCTTATAATTAAAAAACGAAATTACATAATTTCATACTTTCTGAGTTATAATTTTAAAATAATGAGATAACTAAACACAACATGAGATATAACTAAGACAGTCATCAGCCATAACTAAAATAATTATTTTGCAATACCATAGAACCATATGGTATGACTTCCATAGAACCATAATAGCACATAACATAACATATCTCTTGTTTTTTGCAATACCAGTTAAACAAGGGACTCATTTCCCTGCATATCTAAGGCTTTCAAACGAATATATTTATTAGTTTTATATTTTTGAAATCATAAGTCATTTTAGGTTTTTGTTGCTTTATTAATAATATAAGGGGGGCCATTCGGGTTTGATCTACAAACAGAAACAACAAAGCAGTCACAATTCTCTAGATGCAGAGCAAGTACTTAGCCTAAATCACATTCGTTTAGTTAATAAGAAACGCTAAAAGATGAAGTATTAGAAAACCCCAAACAATATGCCTTTTGGGAGGAGGAAAAAAAAAAGATAATGAAAACGAGTCCTTTTGACACAAAAAAAGATCTAACCTCTTTATATATATTTACATGCAAGTTAATATAAATCAAAAAAATTATAGATCATGGACTTGTATGATAACCCATATCATACAAACAATGATACAGAAAATTTCCAACTAATCAGCAAATAATATGAAGCACATATGGTATACTTGCATATGTTCTGTCATCCAAACCAAAATAAACAAGAATATACACATATACATATATATATATATATATATCATTTTTCATTTTTTGAATTGTCTGGAAAGTAAGATTTGAGGCCATTCCTTCAAACATCCACTCGTTAGGGTTTTGAAAATTAGGAAAAACAAAAAAATTGGTTTTCAAAATTAGGGAAAACAAAGGAAAATAGAGAAATTGAGTGAGAGAGAGAGAGAGAGGACCCATACCTAATCTCGGGGCTGTTTGAAGATAGGCGAACTGCTAGTGCTAGAAAAATGGTGATGGTGGTGCTGTTAGGTGCAAAAATACAGAGCAACCATGTGAGTAAGAGGAGTAATGGAAAACAAATATAAAGATTGTGTGTATGTGTGTGTGTGTGTGTGTGAGAGAGAGAGAGAGAGAGAGAGAGAGAGAGAGAGAAAATACATACGTAACAAAGGAAGCCGTAGACTTCTGGAAGCAACTTTGGTCAGTAATGACGGAGGAAAAGCGACTTTGGTGACTGCAATCGAGCAAGAGAATCGACAATGAGGTGCATGTGTATGAGGAGTGATGCGCGGGAGCGGTGCGCTGTACATACCATATAAAACGTTTTAAAAATTTACTCTGGTGAGCTATTCAACTTAAAAAATTAGACGCACTTATGAAACTCAATGATATGACACTCAATGAGAATATCTAAGGTAATATTCTCTCTCATATATTCTCTAATCATCTTTCAATTATCTTAATTACATATCATTGAATCCAAAAAGCGGACTTGTATATCATTTTCATTTAAATTATATATATATCATGGTAGCACATTATAATAGATAATGACTATTCAAAAAATTCTGCAACACAATTTTTTTTTTTTTTTTTTTTTTTTTTTTTTTTTTTTTTCGTTTCTACTACCAACCAAAGCCAACCCACACAATGACACACACACCAATGGCCACACCCACAACACTCAAGCATTGAAATAATATAATTTTTATATATAATAATAATTTATAATAATTAATTATATAATTTTTATAATTTTCGTAAATATAAATCATTTTTAGGTTATGAATGGTTTGATTTATAATACGTACGTATGTAAGGATAAAAATTTTTATAATCAAAAATAATTTTTATAATCAAAAACAATTTATAATACGTATGTATTATTTGAATCTTTACATTTTTTATTTAAAATTTTTCACAGTAAACCCATCTTCACATTTTATAATACGTATGTATTATTCAAAAATAATTTATAAAAATTTATAATTAATACGTATGTAAATAATTTAATACGTATCTTCACATTTACATTTACAGTAAACCCATCTTCACATTTACATACGTATGGTTTAA
>NW_021026424.1:15407-35519 GCF_004153795.1 Camellia sinensis | reverse complement strand
TGCATTCTTGGCTCGAGCGCGCTTTTCTTCGCTCGAGCGAGTTAGTTCGTTCTTCGCTCGAGCAATAGTTCCTTCGCTCGAGCGTGAGTCTGGTTACAGACCTGAGGGTTTGAGTTCTTCGCTCGATCGAGTTTTCTTTCGCTCGAGCGAGCTTTTGGGTTGTTGGCTCGAGCAAGGTTTTCTTGGCTCGAGCGTATCTTTTCTGTGTCTGGTTGCTCGAGCGACCAAGTCTTCGCTCGAGCGAGCCTGTCAGGTTTAAATAGGCAGCAGCGTGTTTCAGATCTGTTTTTCATACACTTTCATATTCCAAAACCCTAGTTACGAGTTTTCTCTCCCTATACACACCTTCTCTCTTAGGATTGATCTTCTTAGGGTGTGTTTCTACCCTAGATCCTTCATTAAAAAGAGTGTGTGAGTCGAGGGCTTCGTTTTAATCTGAATTGTTGGTTGTTTGGAGCACATTGGTATTTGGGTCTTCATCTCCGTCTTCTCCATTCGGGTTATTTTCTTCGAGGTAGGGATTTCCTACTCCATTTTATAGGTTTTGTTCTAAGTTTTGGTATTTTGGATCGACTTTTCCTGTGTCGAGTGCTAGTTCGGGGAAAGGCAGTCAGGGAGACATTACCTGTTTCAAGTGTGGCCAGCTGGGCCACAAGTCTCCAGTTTGTCCTCAGAGGGGAGGAGTTCAGAGAGCAGCATCTCACTAAAATGTGTATCAATCTGGAAGTATGAAGTGTTTTGATTTGAGCTTGAGTCTCATTTGTTTGTTGATATTGGAAGAATGTGATTATGATATATATATAATTCACTGTTGTAAGTTTGGCCAGGTTCTGAGCCTTGTTGATAAAGTTGGAAAGTAAAACTGTCTTAGACAATAGTGTCATGAGACTGTAAAATGAAGTAATTGATTATCTTGGTTAACCATCTGTTGAATGCTATTGCTTTATTCATTGCTTATATGTGGTTTAGTATATTTCTACTGGGCTGTGGCTCACCCTTTATGGGAACATCATTTTCAGGTTCAGGTGATAAACTACCTCCAAGGACTTAGCTTGGGAGGGTTTGGCTTCTGGATTTGAAGAAGACTATCTTTAGTTAATTGTCTTTATTTATTGGTACATGTAAACATTCAAGCCTAGGGCTTTTCTTGTATTGAGTTAGAACTCATATCTTGTATCCAAGTGTTGGCTTGGAAAGATGTAAGCCTGTAGGGCATTTTATTCGATGTTACATGTAATGCTTTTATTTATAATACTCTGATGAATGAATTAATAAAATGTTTTCATTAAATAATGCATGTCAATGATATGTATACTGGGTTTATTTTGAGGGCGTGACAACTTGGTATCAGAGCGTAACGGGTTTGAATACTTTGGGTACGTGGGAAGTGATTAGGATCACAATGGGTTTGTCTCGCTTGATAGAGACTTAGATGTAGTGTCATATGCTATGTGCTTAATTGATAACATAATAAAATGTTTTCATTAAATAATGCATGTCAATGATATGTATAATGGGTTTATTTTGAGGGCGTGACATTAATGTCATTCAAAATCAATAACACAAAAGAAGTATTTTTTTAAAAATTTCATGAAACTCAACAAAATCAAAATAACGAGTAACAAAGACTTGATAGAATTAATCAAAAGCCAGCTTTTTGTAATTAACAAGGACTTGGTGGAATTAATCAAAAGCCAGTTTTTTGGGAAGTATGTTAAAAGTTAAATTTTTAATTTTTTTGGTTTTTTTTTTATAAAAAAAAATGTACAAAAAAGTACAGAGCTGGTGTAACTAAAAAAAGCAAAAAAGTCAAAAAGTTGGCTTTTAATCAACTTGCCAAATACGCATATTTTTCATAGAAATTAAAACAAAATCATAAATTCAGAACCAAAATCAAACCAATTGAAATTATAATAACCAAAATGACACAAAAACTAAAACACAAGAAGCATGGTCTCAATTTGACCTTCTTGTAATTAAAATTCTAAGCATTGATATTGGGAGCACTGTTGGATAATGATTTTTTTAGTTGAGTTTTGAATACGAAGTTTTTATTTATTGATCCTTAAGAAAATGAGGTTTTTTATTTATTTATTATTATTATGTACCATTACTCAAAGAATAAAATTCTTTTTTGGGCCTCTTGATAAAGAAGATTTTTCTCAATTTTTACAATTGAAGACCTTTGGACAAAGATTATTTGGCTGGGATTTGATAAAAAAAATGAATTTCTTAGGGCTTGTTTCACTTTCAAATCAATTTTTGAGAGTTCAAAACTAAAATTTGTTTGAGTTTATGATTTTTTCAAAATTGTTTTTAATCAATTTTTCTATCTCTTCTATCTTTTTCTCACATCCTACATATCAATTAATCATTTTCCCCTCTCTCTCTCTCTCTCTCTCTCTCTCTCTCTCTCTCTCTCTCATATTCTCTCACATCGTATACATCAATCAATCACGTTTTCTCTCGCATCCATCTATTCATCTACAAAAAAAAAAAATTACAAATCATCTCAAATTATAGAACTCTAACTACAAAATTATTTTTAAAATATATAACCAAATAACTTTTTAAAAATTTTGAAAACTCTTTTAGAAAATTTATCTTTGAAAATTGATTTCAAAACCAAATTAAACAGATCCTTTTAGTCTTTTGGGTAAGGGAAGTATTTTTTTGTTGGATCTTTAAACCAAATTTCAAAATGACGAAGAAAATTTTGGAGACTCATCAATATGGGGACTAAAGCCATTGTTTGAGTGGCCTAGGACATGAGTCGGCCGAGTGCTTGACCGTGATGACCGGACGCGACCAGCTGTGGCCAATCATTTTCTATACGTAGTACCAAAGTATATCAATATATAAGGACCAAAAAGAAGAGAATAAATTACTTGCTTACACTTTGGTTTTTTCATAAGGAAAAAGATTGAGGCGTCAAATTTGAGGCCTCCAATGTGGCTTTTTTTTTTTTTTTTTTTTTTTTAATTGCACTTTTTGTCAATTTTTTATTCGGGTCAGTTTAATCCAAAAAAGCCAAAAAAAAAATAGTGTTTGTTTTATTTATTTTTATCTTTAGTTTGTATTTTTCAAAAATTTTAACTTTTTAAGTCGATCTTGTAGTAAAATCTTTTCTAAGAAAATCATTAATGATAAAAAAAAGTTGACAATTTTTTTTTAAAAACAATTGTCAAATTTGGGTTGTGTTAATTTTTTTTTTTTTTTTTTTTTTTTTTAAGGATGGATATGTGTTTAGAATTTAGGGTTTAGGTTTTTATTTCTTCGAGTCTTTTTGATTTGAAATAAAAATATAGTAAGGACTCGTACAAAACTATATGGAATTAACAAATTTTAACCAGCAGTCTAACTGATCAGTCAATTTTATCACCCAATCAATCTTGTTTTTTTTTTTTTTTTTTTTTTTTTTTTTTTGGGCTTTGTTGGTTTTTTTTTAAAATTTATTTTTATTTTATTTTATTTATTGAGCTCTGTTGGTTTGATTTTTTTTTATTAGGGTTTAGGTTTTAGGGTACACATAAAAACCCTTAAAAAAAAAAAAAACTATTCGAGACAAATTCGTGTCTCTCTTTTCGAGACCTTTAGCACGGCTCTTTTCATAAATCTCTTTTCTTCTATTTATGTTCCATTTAATTCATATTATTTTATTATATTCTAATTAGTCTCATGAGTGACATAATTACCACAATACTCCTAATAATATTCACATTTACAGTGTGAATGTTCACACTGTCAATGTGAACATTCACACATCAATGTGAATATTCACATTGTAAAATATGAATGTTCACATCACCAAATTGCTAACCGTTCAAAAATTATTTATAAGGATAGAAATATCTATAAAATACTTTAAATATAAGAATTAGGATTTGGTAGATCAAATGTTCAAATAATAGGACTTATTGGAAAATAAGAATATCTTATAGACTAATTAGGATACAAACACTTGAAAAATGATTTTCTAATAAATCTCCCCTAAAAAAAATAAGGATAAAACAAACAACTTGCTTACATTCTGATTTAGAGAAAGGGAGAACAAATAACTTGCTAGTTCATTACATTCATATATACAAAGAAAGTGCATAAAAATAAAAATAAAAAAAGTATACAATTTACTAGATTGGAAAGAAAACAAAACAGAATTTTACTAGCCATGGCATTTAAATTTGAATTTGGGGTGATTGTTGTGCTTTATGCACTGGGTCACCGTTGTGTGGTTAATGGGGTTCTTCATGGGCTCTATTTCGATAATTCAAATAGTTCATTTTTTAGGGTATATGAAATAGAATATACCTGTAAAAAATTAAATTGATCGGATATTGATAACTTTTTCATTTAATTACATTTGTAATTTGAAAAATGAATGTGATTTTGTGTATAAAACTGAATACAAATGTACTTAGATGAAAGGGCTATCGATATTGATTAATTTAATTTTTTTTAAACCAAAAGAAAAAAAAAGAAACTGGGACCAACCCCTCTTCTTCTACAGCTACCAAGACTATTCCTACAGTCTCACTCCCTCCTACCAGAGTTACCAAAGCTGCTTTGAAAAATGGTATGCATTTTTAGGTTTCCTTTCTTTTAAAATTTTTTGTTTGTTTTTTTTGCATTCATACTACTTGGTGTATGGTCTCCACAAGAAGAATCTCCCAAGAGAGCTGAAGCTTTGGCTATTCTCAAGGATAAACATCAACAGAGAAAGAAAAGAAAACTAATACTCACTCTTGAGGAATCTGAGTCCCAGATTGAAGAGAAAGAGACAGAGAAAGAGCAGGAAACACTACTACAAAGAAAAAAGAGAAAGAAGATAACCGTCTCTCCTTTTGACTTGGTTGAAAACCCTACTCATGAGGCAATTGTCAAAGCAGTAGAGAAGGAACACTCTAAAGAAATAATTGTTTTCCAGAGGGCTAAAAAAAGGCGACAGCAGCAACTACTAAGGAATGAAGCAGCTGTTACTGATACAATCCAAAGGGAAACTACGAGAGGGCAACACACTGTTGAGCATTATTCCCTTCGTAGTTCTCCCATCATTGCCACCACCTCTGAAACCAGTAATTTCCTTTCGTGTCTCCACTTTCCTTTCTCAAATTCTTGATACTGGGGCTTAACATTGTTTTGTATTTCTTCTTTTGCAGCAACAACTACTTTACCTTCTCCTTCAATAAGGATTCCTTCAGTTTCATCTGAAGTTGAACAACCTCAAAATGTGTAGCCAATTCAAACAATACTCTCACTCCCTGGTCCTATATTTTTCATACCTTTCTTGAGGCAAAGTATTCATGCATCCCTATCCTTTGGCTTAACTCCATACTTTCCTTACCTATCTTTCAACTCTACTCAATTTGTTCTCCCTTTAAGCCTTGTTGTTCCTTCCTCTTCTGAGGAAATTTCAACTATTACTTCATCTCCAGTGATAGTTGATTTCCAAAGAGAGAACACTGGTAGCTCTCCAATTCCTTGTCCATTATCTCTACCTAGCATTAGTCTCTTTTCTCTTGACCTACTAGTAGCCAAAACTATGGAGACTGCTAGGGATACTTCACATTGTTCTCCTATTTCTATGCAGCCATTTCTTTCTTCTACCAGAGTTCTTTCTGCACCCTCCATATCAATGGATGAGGTGGACATCTTCGAAGCTAGGCTAGCTAGTCTTTTTGATAGGCCTTTCACCTCTCTAACAGCTAGCAATGAAATTGAGCCATTAGTCCTAGCTGATTCTCTATTAAAAATTTTTGAGAGCTCTTCCTCCAATGGTAGGACTTCCTTGCCTTCAATAGAGTTGGACAACTGTTTGGAGTTGCTGACATCCTTCTCAAGGATTCCTTTCAAGGCCTTACAAAGGCCTATAATCAAGAATGGCTTCCCCCAGTGCTGCAAAATCGTTGAGCAATCCAGCATAACTATTTCAAGTCATTTATCTCAGGCAGCAGCCCCCATTGATTTTTACATCAACATTTGCCATGTTGTCAAGGCTACAGAGGAGAAATTGCTGAGAGCCTAGAGTTTTGTTTTCCAAATTCATGCTGAAGTGTCAGAATTGAAAGAATAACATTCCTCTATCTCCTAATTTCGAGCTCAACTATTGGAGAAGAAAGCTCAGCTTGAAGAAGAGTTGTTAGCAGTTAACCAAGCTTTAGATCGAACTGCCACCAAGCTGTAGATCACTAACCAAAGATTGGCTTATTGAAAGTAGGAGATGGCTACATCCATTCAGTTGTTCCTATCTCTTAAGAGTAGAGAGTCTATTGTAAAGGAAAAACTAAAACATTGTACTGACTTTTAGGCCAATCTATGGCTGCATGTATTCAACTTATTATGAAATAAAATCCTTATTTATCATTTGAGTGTTTTCATGTTCTTTTCATTTAGCACTTATTATATTCCTTGTGTTTCCCACGCGGTTGGATTATAAGGCTTCAAATATCTGCCATTGATCTTCTTAGGGTGTACATATCCATTCAAATTTTTCAAATGATATGCTCCCGAAGGCAAGACTCTGTGAATTTGATATGGTCCTTCTCAGTTAGGTGACCATTTGTCAAACTTGTGGCTTTTAATCCCTATTAGGAGTATTGTCTTTTATATCAAATCACCTTCATCAAAACTAATGTACTTGACCTTCTTATTATAGTTGTTGGCTGCTTTCTTCTTTTGGAAAAGAATGCTATTTAATGCCAGAATTTTAGCTTTATCTACACTTTCTAATTCCAAGCACATACTCTGATGGTAGTGCTCAAGATTTAACTGATCCTGGCATCTCACCCTCAAGGACTTAACATTAATTTTCATAGGTAGCACTGCATCATGTCCATATACTAAAGCATAAGGAGTGATTTTTGTACTTGACCTTGGAGAAGTCGTATAAGCCCATAATACATCTCACAGTAAGTTATGCCAATCCCTGGGATTGTCTTTCACAACTTTCTGTATTCCTTTCTTTAAAGATTTATTGGACGATTCTGCCTGACCATTGGCTTGTGCATAATAGGGGGTAGAATTAATAAGACTAATTCTAAATTCTGCCATAAAAGACTTTACCATCTTCCCATCAAATACAATCTCATTATCAACAGTTATAGTATGTGGGTTGCCAAATCTGTGGATCAGATCTTTAATGATTCCAATAACTTCAGTCTGGTCTACAGCCTTATATGGCTTAGCTTCAATCCACTTAGTGAAGTAATCTGTGGCCACTAAGATGAAACAATGATGCTTCGAAAAGGGTGGGTGTATTTTCCTATCATATCCATAGCCCATCCTCTAAAGGGCCAAGGCTTCATAACCGTATGCAGATTAGTTATAGGTACATGTCTTATTGTGCCATGCTTTTGGCATGCCTGGCAACCCCTAGCATATTCGATGCAATCTTTAAGGATGGTTGGGCAATAGTAGGAATGTCTTCAAAGCAGCCATCTCATCTTCACACCAGGCTGATGAGCACCACAGATGCTTTCATAAACCTCAGCCATGGATGTCAATGCTTTCTTTGGACCTAAATATTCTAATAATAAGTCCACCCCTCTTTTGTAGAGAGCATTACCATACATTATGTATTGCATAGATTGCAATTTGATTTTTCTGTTGGCTTTCGAAGATGGGCCAGCTAGATACTGCATTATTGGATGCCTCCAATCTTGTTTTTGTAAGTCATTATGATTGACTTCTAAGACCATATTCCTTTTATTTAAAAGTGGTATTACCTTTTGATATGTTGTTTGGCTTATACTCATTTAAGTGTTATCCCTTCTCTTGAAATTCAAAACTTTCTAAGCCACATCATTAGCTTTGTTATTCAAGAATCTTGGGACATAAGTTACATTTGCTATCTGAAATTGAGACAGCAAATGTAATGCAACAACATAGTATGGCAACATACTTACACTTTGACATTTGAAAATTCCTTTTACCTGGTTAACCACCAATTGAGAATCTCTAAATATATCAACTGCATGAACTTGTAATCCAATAAGTATTTCCAGTCCCATTATTAAAGCTTCATATTCAGCTTGATTATTAGAACAAGTAATTTCATCCACTCTAAAATCATGTGTGGTTTCTACCTCTTGTGGTGACTTAATCATCACACCAATTCCAGTTAGACCATTGGCTTTTGATCCATCAAACCACATTTGCCATGGTTCAACACTAACCATACCAAGTTTCATTATGTAGCACTTGTATCTTTTAAAGCTTTTGGGGAAGTGTATTCGAATCCTTTATTTTTATTTTGGAAATCTTTGGTGTTCTTGTACATTGGTTTTAGAGGAGTATAATCCGATTTAAACTTGTTGGGTTTGGTTGCTCGCACTTATTCTTGTCAAAAGTTCCTTGGAGACTTAGAAATTCTATTCTAGGGTCGCCACCAGCCTTCCTAAAGGTCGATCCTTACTTGTTGGTGAAGTTTCTGGAAGTGTTGCTAGAAAATAGAGTAGACACAAGACTAGAGAGGGTCGACCCTCTTATGTCTGTGTGTTAGTTGTTAGAAAATAGGGTCGACCTTATCCTGTCTAAGGGTCGACCCCCATGCCCGAAGGGTCGACCCCTGTGTGTTTTTTTTCAGATTTTTGAGGTTCGAATGGACCCTATGTAAGGGAGTTTTGGGGCTTATTATGTTATTTGACCTTAGGGCTTTTCTTCACTTCTATAAATAGGCCCAAACCATTTTTCTATCATGATTTTCCTTCCCTTTTTCCTCTTAAACCATGATCTCTCTCTTCTTTCTCTTAAATCCAAACTTTTTCACTTAAATCTCTAGATCTACTCACCTAGAGTAATCTTTTCACCTTGCTCCTTTGAGATAAAATGTAGAGCTTGTCAAGGGCTTTGTTTTGATCAGGGCAAAACATGGTTTCATCGCCATCGACTTTTGAGCTTTCTCTCTTCTCTCTCATCTAAGCTTGAGGTAGGGATATTCTACTCTTTACTATAAGCTTTAACCTAGATATTTGTCATTTTGTATAAATGGTAGGATTTAGGAAGATTATGGTAGAAGTTAAGGTTTGGGTTCTAAACTAAAGGGGATTTTTCATGTTGATTCACAAAGTAACCTTGGGGGTTTGTGTATGAGGTTCTTTATTGTTGAAGTGGTGAGATTTGGACCTATGAGTTGATATTTTGGAAAAATGAGAAATTTTGCCCTAAGTTGAGTTGAAATAACTATTTATGTAAATAATGAAATTGGTTTGGGAATTATGAAATTGGGGGAAATGTGATTGAATGGTGTAGTTTGGTTTGATAAATCACACACCTATGGAATTTGATAAATTATCTGTTGATAGATCTATTTATCTGTTTAGATATATCTGTTTTGGGCTATCGATAGAGGATAGTTATGATTGTTGTAGAAATTGCATGAGAATTAAGATAATTGAAACTAATCAATCGAATTATGTCATTGAATATGACGGTTTGATTAAACCATTGAATATGTGTTTTGATTAGTCATTGTATATGACAAAGTGTTTAAATACATTGTATATGTATCTTTGTTTGGAAGGAGATAGAGGATATACTCCATTGTTTGGGAGGAGATAGGGGATAGACTCCATTGATAATTAAGTTTGCCGGAGTGTCCAGGGTAAAAGTCCCGAAATCTTATATATTTATGAGTGCCGGTTCCCTCGGACGTGGTTCCGTAAAATGGCAAAAAATGGAAGTGTTGGATTTATGAATGTAATGAATTATCAACTATTGAGTTGTAGTCTTATAGTGGTTGCTTTGATAATAATGAATTTGGTTAATTGATTTACCCAGAATGGAAGAATGGAAATGAATTGAGATATTGGCTATTTATGTTGAATGACCTTGAAAAAAATATGAATTAGTTAAGAATGTTGTACATTTATCTGATGCTCATATTTTAGTTAATTCTCATATATTGTTTAACATATCTTTACTGGGCTTTGGCTCACCTTACTTGGGAAACTATTTTCAGGTACAGGTGACATGCCGTCTCCAAGGGCATAGCTTGGGAGGCTTAGGGGTTGAAGGCTCCATTTTTGTGATTTCGTTTTTGTGCTAAATGTTTATTCAAGCTGAGGGCTTTATATGTATAGAGCTGGAACTCTTCTTTTGTTGTAACCAAGCAAGGTCTTGAAAAGATGTAAGCCCGTAGGGCACTTATTCTGTTGTTAACATTCAGAGTTACATGCTATAGTTTCATATCTCTTGTAATATTAACTTTGATGAATGAAAATATAACATTTCTATTATGTCTATAGATCTTGTGAATGATTGATTTATGTACTTTTGAGGGCATTACACATTATCTCTTGGCTTTCTATTTGACATGGATTGTCTACCAAGAAATTAGCTAAAACTTATCCTTTTACTGCCTTTCGGGGGACATATTCTAGATGAAATTCTGATAAAGCTAGTATTCATTTGTCAATTCTTACTCTCAACATAGGTCTAGATAACATATATTTAACCAAATATGTGATTGCAATTACCAAGATAGTTGTAGGTAAAAGATAGTATCTTAATTTCATTGCAGCAAAATACAATGCAAGGCACAGCTTTTCTACAGCTGAATATCTACATTCACAAGAATTTAAAAACCTACTAAGGTAATAAATTGCTTGCTCTTTGCCTTCTTTATTGTCTTGGGCTAAGAAAACTCCCAGCGAATCTTCTGCTGCAGTTATATACAACTTCAAGGGCTTATCACCCTTTGGTGGCATCAGCATTGAAGGGTTGGCCAAGTAGGCTTTGATTCCTTCGAAAGCAGTTTGTTGCTCTGCTGTCCACACAAATTCCTCTTCATCTCTTAACCTTAATAAGGAAGAAAATACTTTAGTTTTCCCTGCAGTATTAGCAATGAATCTTCGAAGAAAATTAACCTATCCAAGGAATTTTTGTAATTCTTTCTTACTTGAGGGAGGTCTGGCTTCAATGATAGCTTTGGCTTTGTTTTGATCAATCTGTATTCCCTTCTTGTGTACTACCTAACCCAAGAAGTTTCCAGCTAATACGCCAAAAGCATATTTGAGAGGATTAAGTTTCAACTTGAACTTTCTTATTCTTTCAAAATCTGATTCCAAGTGAAACAAATGTTCCACCATGGATTGGGACTTTACTACAATGTCATCAATGAAACACTCTAAATATCCTCCAATGAGATCATGAAAGATAGTGTTCATAGCCCTTTGGTATGTAGCCCCAGCATTCTTCAGACCAAAGAGCATTTCAACCTATTCGAATGTATCAATGTTCCTAGGACATCTGAATGTTGTCTTGTGGATATCCTCTTCTGCAATGCAGATTTGGTTATAACCAGAGTGACCATCCATCATTGATAAAATCTTGTGCTCTACTGAACTATCCACCAATAAATATACTATGGGCATAGGGTACTCATCTTTTGGAGTTGCTAAATTCAGGTTTCTAAAATCAATGTATACCCTTATTTTATCATTCTTCTTAATTACATGCACAATATTGGATAGGTATTCAACATATCTGGCTGTCCTAATAAAGCCTGCCTTAAGGAGCCTAAGAATTTTCTCATTGACCTTCTGAATCGCTTCAGGACTCATCCTTCTTGGTTTTTGTTTGTATGGCTTAAAATTAGGCTTCATGGGGAGCCTATGTTCTACCAATGACCTGTCCAACCCTGGTAGTTCATTGTAAGACCATGCAAAACAATTTTTATATCTCTTCAAGACTACTAACAATTGGTCCCTGTCAAGAACACTTAACCAAGCACTAATGTAGGTGGGTTACTGTGGAGAATCTTCCCTTAAGTCAACTTCTTCCAAGGGGTCTTGTATCTGAGAACTCACTGATGCTCCTTTTTTTATTCCTTTTAAATTCGAAGCAATCTCCTTCCTTTGTCCTACTCCCAATTTCTTTGATTCAACATCTTTACCCTTCTCCTCAAAGACAAAGTTTGTCCATAAGGCTTCTTCTTTCTGTATCTCCTGGACTTTTGTTTCAATGTCCAAAGCACAGTATTTATCCAAGGCCAAAAATCTGACCTGTTACTGTCTTGCTTGTAGCCAATTATCATGGTTTCTTTCTCTTGCTCTTGCACCTTCTAGACTGTTGATTTTACATCCAATATTGAGAACTTAATTAAAGCCAAAGATCTGGCCTCCTGGGTTTCATCTCTTTGCCTACAATCAGGCATTATTGTCATCCTTGGCGACAAACTTTTCATCAACACTTTCCTAGACTAAGTGCTTCAGGTGTGCTAATTCCTCATCAGCCATCACTTCAGCTAATCCATCAGGTTTTCTCATTATACTGAGTGGTGTCACTCCTTCAATATACAATTTGGCCTCTGTAAAATTTGCACAAGCTATGAAGGGTTAAGGATCTGCATTGATCTCCTCTGTCTCTCCATTGCATAAGGCCATCATTATCTTCTGATGTAAAGAGAAAGGTACACATTTGTTGGTGTGAATCCAATCCCTACCAAGTAGAGCATTATACTTAGCATTGCTATCGATAACGAAGAATGCTGTCATGCAGTCCTTGGTTCCCACACTCAGATTGATGGGCAAAATGCCTTGAGCCATCTGTTTGTCTCCAGCAAAACCAGCAATGGTTGTACTGGTTGGGATTAGTCTGGGGTTCCTCTTTCCTAGTTTCTTCAAAGAAGATTTCGGAAGCAGGTTTACTGTTGTCCCATTATCCACTAATACCCGGTTCATCTGTATCCCATCGAAGAAGGCCTTAATATACAAGGGTTTGACATGCTGTGTCATGGATGTTGTGGGATACTCAAAAGGGTATGAGAGGTTAATGCTCACCTCTTCCTCACTCTCATCTCTAGTTTCCATTGGTGTGGCCACTTCGGATTCGTTTTGCACCATGCTCACTTGTGAGTCTTCACTAGAAACTGGAATTGGGTCAATCTCCTAACCTTAGTTTTCATCTTCAGCTTGAAACTCCTGTGGTAGTATATGCACCATATTTACTAACAGAGGAGGAAATGAGCCAAATTGGACGACTGGTTGTACCTACTTCTTTTCTTGGCCAACTTGTTCAATTACTTCAGAAGCATCTTCCATGCTACATTCTGGCACTTCAGTACTAGTACTTTCTTCGAATAGTTTGTTTCTGCTGGTTTTTTGACCATAAATGTCTGTTCAGCCATGAAGGCTTTGAACATTTTCTCCTCAACCATCTCCTTTCTTTGGCATAGGCCAACTTCTCCCTCTATCTCACTATCACTTTAAATCAAAGCCCTTTCCAATCCTGTTAAACTGGATCTTTCTTTGGCTTTTAGTTCGAAGTGAACTTTGGCCAACTACTCTCTGCTGCAACTCATTTTGTCTTGAGGAGTGGAGTTTGGACTATGATCTGACTTTGGACTTTTCTTTCCCTCTGTCTGGCTCTTTAACTGGACCAATGAAGAGCTTTCTCCACTTTCTTTCAGATCCCTCTGGTACTGAGTGTACCTTCACTAGATCTTTCTCCTTTGGGATCTAGAAATCATTGGGACCATATTTGGTTTCTTTGTTTTTGGCTGCTTTAGTAACACCTAATTATTTGAAGCCACCAAAGGAGATTTAACCATCCTACCCTGATCTCCAACAAAATTTCTTTGGGTAGACATTTCCCTAGGTTTGTTCTGCATGACAAACCAATCTAAAACTCCAGGTACCCATGAACCCATTAGCCCAGTTGTCGAACTGTCTCTTTCTTTCTTCGAAGTTAGCTTTGAAGCTGGTTGTGCATTGCTTGGCCCTGACCCCTTACTTTGGGCCTAATTCAGGCCTTCCATGAAGGTAGCCACTTTTCATTTTGTGTGAGGCTGGTCTAGAGGGCCAATCTCTGGCTTTGATCCCATGACTTGAGCCCACTTCAAGTCTCATCTCAGGATGATTGCCCTCTATTCTGTAATAGTTGGGTGGTCTGAATTCATGTAGAGGTCTCTTGCCCTTGGAGTGCATTCTATTGGTTGTTGGCTCAGCCATGAATGGCTGTTGCCTAGTGTAGACGCGCCCGCGTGGGACCTCGCTACAGTTCGGACTCGATTTTGTACCACGGTTCTTAATCTGAACCAAAGAGTCCAAATCTGGCAAATCGTTTTGAGAAACAAATTTTTGAAAAAGTAGTGCCAAACATGGACTGCTTTGCCAGATACAGAGTCGCCACCTAAATATTTTTAAAATGGGAAATTTAGGAAACCCTGACTCAGTGCCGAAGGCCACATGTCCGTCATCACCGGAGTTGTCTCGGCTCGGGAGCTTGGGTACGATCGGGGAAGGTCAGCTATGAGCACCCCCTTTCGCCCGGTCCGAAGACCGGCCTCTACTAACCGTGATATCCGTTTTTGAAAACGTTACGTGTTCTTATTCCATTTATTAGTCTAGAATTACTATGTTATGCGCGCAGCAAACAAGTATAGAATAGATTGTCTAATTTGGAAATAAACATTGCATATCCGTTTGGTTTGAAAATGCTTTGGAATTTGCTACTCGCAAGTAGGCTAAAAACGGATTCAAGCGAGTTTTACCAACTCTAAACAAATCCAACCTTCACCCACAGGCATTAAACAGTTTAACACATAAGCATCTAGCCACATGTTAAGCATGCTGTTATGGTAACATTCACACTCATGCGATATGCTA
Source organism: Camellia sinensis (assembly GCF_004153795.1). Taxonomy (NCBI): domain Eukaryota; kingdom Viridiplantae; phylum Streptophyta; class Magnoliopsida; order Ericales; family Theaceae; genus Camellia; species Camellia sinensis. The sequence goes on along the minus strand of NW_021026424.1, from coordinate 20,916 downwards.
AAGCGGAAATACTTACATAGTACTCCGTGCCAAAACAAAGAACTTGTTAGCAAACATGCATGATCCAAGTCCATGTGGAGTGCCTAATGCATCGCATCCAAAATGTCGCTAAGATAGGCTCGGCTAATCCTAGACATGTCATGTGAAAATGCACAATTATCACGTATTCAGTTTGGGAGTTGAAGTATTGATGCAATTAGCGTGATGTACCGAGCCTAATGCATGCAATACAAATGCATGGATGCACACATGCATTGCATAAGGTATGCTAAATTAAACGTGCCCTAATCTACCATCATAAGCAGGTAAATAAAAGGGAAGAAAGACGTGAGGTTGGAAGACATACATACACTCACGCACACTTATTACAGATTTGCCCTCGCTCGGAGGGACCGAATAAATATTACAAATCAATTAACTACGCAAGCTCATTAATATTACAAATTGCCTAATTTAATTAACAAATTAAATAAATCAATTAAAACAGGAAAACGCCTCGGGAAGCGCGCCACCATGCATAGGTTGCCTCTGTTTTCCTTCCTTTCCTCTTCTGAAGGCTGTCAAAACCTCAGAGTTGCATCCCTGGACACTGGGGAGTACCACCGGCTGAATGAAACTTCCACCGGCAGTGTGGTATGGCCATCGGCACAAAATAGAGTTTGTCGGCAGAGAAAATATTGCCGGTCGGCACATCACACTGCCGGTCGGCAGATTATTCCTGCAAAACCTGCAACTCACAGCAACAGAGGGCAAGGCAAAGCATGGCAGCACAATTCAAGGTATGTATGCACCAACCATGTCTCTTATCATTGTAATGACTCAAAGGGACATGTGTCTCGGTTCTCGGACCACCAATCACGCATTTCCATGCATGATGGCCCAAAGAACCAAGTATGCAACTTTGGTTTCAAATGCAATGCAAACCAATCAAACAAAACTCCCAATCCCTATCACCCAAGTCAAGGGACAAGGAGTGCATGCAAGATGCAATGCAACCTAGGCATACAAGCTAAGAATGCAACATGGCAAGGCAAGGCACTTATGCAAGCATACAAGCATACATATGGCAATGCAAATGGATGGCAAGATGGACTTATGCATGAATTAGGAAACTCTAATAAGGCCTAAAACAGTAGCCATAAGTGCTAAAGAGTGAGGGCTAAATGGCATACACACACACATGCACATAAGGGCCAACACTTAAGCACAAATCAAACAACATTCAAGCACACTTGAAAGAGGCATTCATGGACTAGAAGCATGCAACATAAGCTTTGAAATCATGCTAAAAAACAAGGTGCCAAACCAAGCAATAAATCAAGTCAAGCATGCAACAAATGGCCTAAGTGTTCAAAGTAAACCAAAGTGGCATTGAGCTACACTTAACAAGACCAAACAAGGCATGCAAGGAAGGACCAAAATCAGAGGTTTAGCATGTTAAAGCAAAGCTAAAGGACTACTTAGATGGCATCTAAATGACCCAAAATTCATAGGCATGCACAATGGCCAAAACATGGAGCATTACAACACATGCTTTCAAAACATTAAAGAGGCATGCGAGGCAATCAAACAAGCATGGAAATGGGACTGAAATAGCAAATCCAAAAATGAACAAAGGTGATGCCCACAAAAAATAAAATAAAATAAAATAAAAAAATCAGCACTTGATCTTGATTTAAAACTTGAACTAGGTATCAATTCAAATAAATAAATAAATAAATAAATAAAATTCAACACTTGATCTTGATTTGCAAATATGCTTCCAAATGTCATTGAAAACCAATCTGTAAAGAAAATAAACAAGGAAAACATTATCAAGGATGTACATGAACGATAGCTAGGAGTAGGTCTTACTAGATATCCAGAAGTAGTAGGTTTATTACAATTGAAAGCTTGCAATTCTCTAACCTATGCAAAACAAATATGTGATGTTTTTTGGTAACTTACTGGTATTTAGGGGATCTTGTTTATATTTAGTTTTTAGGATAAGGTCATGCTATTTCTCTTTGTAAAGGAAATCTGAATTTGTTGAGAATTTAGCTTCAAAACTAATAGTGTATATATGTCATTTTCAGAAAGCATATCATATTGTACACAGTTCGTAAATTCAAAGAATATGTTAGCGTTTCAAAGGACTTATGCGAAAATCTTGACATAAGTCATAACTTGTACAAAGTATCGGTTTCATAATTCATCGTCTATCAAAACTAATTTCAGAGTAGTTCATACAAAAATACCATTAGAAAGACATTACTCACCTTGACTAGTTCAATATTTTTCCTCAACATTCGAACCTACACATTACCTATAATCACAAATACTGTAACAGATTCGAATCGAATAACTCTTTTTATCTTTTCTAATTCATTTACTCATGTTGGTTTCTTACTTCTTACTCCTTATTGATTCATATATCATGCCTAAGAATGGTCAGAAAGAGATGTGGACGGAAATACGAACACAAAATATCTTGTCAAAATATGCTAAAACAGGGTCCTTCGCTCGAGCCAACTATTGGTCACTCGAGCAGTCATAGAGGTCTGCAAAAGTACTGGATGGGTTTGATGTGCCCTCGAGCCAAATATTTGTCTCTCGAGCGGATGCAAAACATACACTTAGTTCGTTCGAGTCACCACTTGGTCACTTGAGTGGTCTGCAAAGACTGAAAAACTATTGGAAGCTCGCAAAGTTCGCTCGAGCCACCACTTGGGTGCTCGAGCGGTTTGGCGAAATTCTAGGTTTCAAAACTGAAAGTTCGAATTTGTAGATGCAAATTCAAAGCCTTGGGTCATGCATGGCTCATTCAAAAACACAAAGTTTCTTTAGAAAACCTATATACACGACCCCTTAAAAACAATCTGCCAAAATTAAACTTAGACGCTTATGCATGCAAGGGGAAAGACCAACGTGGTGGTCGACGATTTGAGTAGGAAATCCATAAGCGGTATAGCTAGTATCGCCATCCGGGAATGGGAGATACTGGATTTAATGGGTGAGTTTGATAAGCATTTTTGCGAGTCAGTCAAGTCAGCCGTTTTGTTAACCGTAGTTGCACAGCCTACTCTAGTGAGCCGAGTATTAGAAGCACAACGGGGTGATCACGAAGTGGAATTGACGTCCAAGTCTTGAGGACGGTCAAAAATGGGGTGTCTACACCTAGTACCAATTGGATATGGCCTTTTGTTATAGGCACTAGTTGGTTTAGGATGTCTTTGCACATCCTTATAATACTGTTTCCCATCAATCGGAAGCCCTTTCAACCACTTGTAGCTCAACCTGCACCTGGGATACATTCTTTGCATGACCGCTGCCTCTAAAGAATCGTCATCCAGTGCCTCCTCATCAGAGTCTTCTCTCTGGTCTACAAAGCCCTGTCCAACAGCTGGTGAACTTCTAGCATCTTTCTTGACAATAGTCTGGCTGGAAACATGCATTTGCACATTGACCTCTTCCAATTTTTTCAAGGATAAGTTTTGGAAGTTTGGCATAATGACATTGGCTGTTACTTCTCCAATTTCTGGGAATGGATTAGTATCAATCCCCATGGCCTTTTCTGCTTTAGCTGGAAATTTTAGACTCCCCTTTCGAATTTGCTCTTGGATCCTATCTCAAAAAACAATATAGTTTTTAGTTGAGTGAGACCAAGAATTATGCCATTTACAATACATTTTTCCTTTAAGTTCCTCTGGAGACAGAATTTTGACTCATTTTGGTAACTTCAGGAAGTTTGCCGCAAGCAAATGATAAAAAATGCCATCTGCTTTTGTTAAATCAAAAGAGTATTTTCTATGAAGATCTTTCTTTTTAAACTACTGGTCAATTATTATGTCTTTATGAATTAATGTCCCATAGGTCACTGGTTCTTTCTCTACAATCTTTGTTACATCAATCTCATAATTAGGATATCTATAATACGTCTTGTATGATGCATTACTTCGATCTTATTCTTCCTCTAGTAATGCTTCGTACCTAGACACCCTTTAGGTTAGTTCCACTAAGTCTCTAAACTCAGTTGAGTCAAACTTCTTTTGAAACCTAAACTCTAAACCCTTTTAAGCCTATCTCACGAATTCAGGCTCTGGTAGAATGATCCTACATTTGTTTCGTACTTTTTTAAATCTGACAATAAATTGAGTAGCCTTCTCATCAGGCCCTTGACTTAATCTTGCCAAGTCAGCTATGAAAACTTCTGGCTCTGTTTAGAAGAATTGGGCATGAAATGCCTCCTCTATTTGTTGCAAAGTTTGGATAGAGGCAGGTGTAAGGTTAATATACCATACAAAGGCTACCCCAGTTAGAGAATTTGGGAACAGTCTTAACTTCATGTAATCATTATTAGTAAATTTGCTACATTGAGCAGCGAACCTGACAATATGCTTCACTGTTGACTGGTTTCCATTCCCATAAAAAAAAGCAAAGTCTGGTATCCTAAACCCTCTTGGGTATTCATGTACCCTATCTATCTATTTTGGATATGGTTTCCTGTACACAGGAGTTTGAACCCCCCGAGCCATCAGTCCACACATCTCTCTAATAATGTCAGCAATTTGGTCCTTAGGAACCATATTTTGTGCTTGTTGAACCACTATTGGAGGAACAAACACAGGATTTGGCGGACAACCTTGTCCCTGAGGTCTTTTTTGTAAGGCCCCTAAAAATATGTATTTACTTTTAAGACTCTAATGATGAATTATTTTCTTAAAGCCCTCGTTACTTGAATTAATTCGAATCTTGTCGATTAGCAAATTTCTATTTCTTTTATTTTTTTATTTTATCAAAACAGAAGTTCCCTAACCTAATTTAATTCTACCTAGGTTACATGTAGTTAACTTCAAGCCCTTATATATATATATATATATATATATGTGTGTGTGTGTGTGTGTATATACACCTTGAGGGATGTGCCTAGGACCAAAATTAATAAAAAAATTTGCCCCATCACACTTCCCCAAGGCTAGCCCTCCTAGGGAAGGGAGAGAGAAGCCAATTTTCTTAGACCATGATTATGAGATTCTAGAGAAGCACAACCTAGTGACCTACCTAGGATACAAAATCCAAGATATAGTTTTATTACAACTAGAGGTGGCCTAAACCAATGGAACACACCTCCTAAGTCCCTTCCATTCCTTTAGAATTCAAGCAAAATCCTAACTTTCCATCCAATTCCAACTAAAGGACTTTTATGTCCTTTTACACCAAAATTTGCCTATATATATACCACACCCTCCCTAGAAAAGTTGTTTTGCCGATTGGGATAGAAGTACCGTTGCTGAGAATCATGGTCGAGTGTCAGATAATAGAGGCAGATTGGTAGCAGAATAAGTTTGAGGAATTGATGTTGTTTGACAAGAGGAGGTTGAAGGCGTTGTATCATATCCGCAGAATTGTCGGGGCCTTCAACAAGAAAGTTTAATCCAGAAACCTTAAAGAAGGAGATATGGTGCTCAAAGACAACCAAGCTCCCATCCATGACCCTAGGGGCAAGTTCAAACCCAATTGGACTAGTCCT
>NW_021026422.1:1121586-1151007 GCF_004153795.1 Camellia sinensis | reverse complement strand
GATCTGTGCGTATGTAGGCTCTGATTCAAAATAAGGTTTTCACAGAGAGGGGCGCGTGTGGGTCACCACATTCGGAGGCGTTTTTAAACGCCTCCCATTATAAAACGGTGTCGTTTTGTTAAATAGAATAGGCGGCGTTTTATAAAACGCCGTTAAATAATCATAACAGTGACGTTTAAATAAACGTCGTTATAAAAACGCCACAAAATTCTCTTTTTCCTGTAGTGAATATATCAAGATTACTTAGCAAAAGGAAAAAATTCTCATCTATATCCCTATTTCACATGGTTTGTTTTAATACCATACAAACATGATAATGAGAAAATATAATAATTGTTTTTTTTTTCCTCACCAAGATAAAAGATCATAATCATTTTTTTTTTTTCATTTCTCATGTGAATTGCCCACTTGGATGCTTGATAAATTTGTACAAAATTAGAATTTTGTATGACTTTGGCTAGGGTAATTGCATGTCAAGTTGGAAAATGAAGCCATACATGGTATATGACAATTTTTAGAAAACCCTGAACACATTCAAAAGTTTCAATTTTTATTTTTATTTTTTTGGATACAATAGAAGTCTAGCTTAGAAATGTGGAGTCATACCCTTAATGTAACGCCCCAAAAATTTATGCAATGGATAGAACAATAACCATGGATCTTTATGAGATACCAGAATAATTCCCAACACTTTTCATTACATGATCACAGTGTATATACAAAATAATTCCACATGTGGTTATACATTTAATGAATTCTAGCACATGAATCTATAGCATGTAGAACATTCAGTCAAAAATAAATAAATGCCCTCAAGGACTTACAAGCTCCAAGGCTTAAGTCCGGTTACACAAAAGATGGTTTCTCGAACCCATACATTTATAGCCCCTGACTTACAAAAAATACAGTTATAACAAAATAGAGCCTTGTGCTCTCAACACATACATCTACGCCCTAGTTTGGCGGATTCCCCACGTCTTTTCCTGCACCGAGATCCCATAGAGTGAGCATAAAGCCCAGTAGAAAATTCTTAACAAAGTATACACATTTTATACAATTCTCATGAAATGAAATGTACATGTCGTGCTATGCTATGCCTTTAAAATAAGATCTCATCTTATTCTTTCAAAATCCTCATGCACATTGTGATATTGAAAGTTTAACAATATCATAGTTTTACATCAAATTCACGGGCGGTAAATACGACTCAGGTAATCCATAGGTTGGTATCTGCAAGTAGGCATAACCAGCACTATCAAATCCCCACTTTACCGGTAGCTAACCGGAAGGCACGTGGTACCTCCTCCACACGTGTTTTCGGTATTTCACTCTGGACACTGAGGCCAACTTAATCAATTTCATCTACACCTCCCATCCAGACTTATCAACATATTTACCCCAAAACATTTCAATAAATCTTGTTTCACAACATTCCCTTCTCAATGCAAGGTTTCAAATCCCAATTCAATATTTGTAACAAGCAAAAGTATTGAAATGTCAATGCAACAATTGTCAATGCAACAATTATCCATGCAATGCAACATCCTCCAATTTATAAAATTTCTACACATTTATCCCATTTGTGATCATAATTTCCATTTCTCTTTCCAATGCAATTCACAAGATTACTATATATCCATATTGTAGACGTCCTCGAACGTCCCGGGAGGATGAGTCCCGTTCTGTTCATTTGGGCTCACCACAGTTCAGGACTCAAATGTCACGGTCCTATATCTAATCTCGCAGAGTGCAATGCAAGACCGATGAATCATCAAAGAGTCCAAATCCGGCAAATCATTTTTGAAAACAGATTTTTTTTTGAAAGAAGTGCCAAACATGGACTGCTTTGCCAGATACAGAGTCGCCACCTAAATATTTTATTTTTGGGGAAATTTAGGAAACCCTGACTCGTTGCCTAAGGCCACGTGTCCGTCATCACCAAAGTTGCCTCGGCTCAGGAACTTGGGTACGATTGGAGAAGGTCACTTTGTGAGCACCCCCGCTCGCCTGATCAAAGATCGACCTCTACTAACCATGATATCTAGTTTTGAAAACATTATGCGTTCTTATTCCGGTTATTAGCCTAGATTTACTATGTGATGCGCACAGCATACAAGTATAGACTGGATCGCCTGAATTGGAACGAAACATCTCATGTTTGTTTTGAAAACGGTTTGCTACGCGCAAGTAGGCTAAAGTGTGGATTTGCCACCTTCAGGTGGGCTTAGAAAACATGGTTTTGCCACTATCTAGTGGGCTTAAAACCCACAGTCGATGAGTTGTTCCAACCCAAATAACCCAACCTTCACCCACAGGCATTTAGGCAGGTATATCACATAAGCACATAGCCTCATGGTAAGCATGTTATCATGGTAGTCACTCACACATATGCAAGGATGCTAAAGCATAAAACTTACCAAGTACTCTAAGCCAAAACAAAAGTTATGTTAGAAATCCATGCATGATCCTAACTATACAGAAATGCCTAATGTAACACATGCAAAAATGCAACTACAATAGGCTCGGCTATTCTAAAGATGGTATGTGATGATGCTACGACTAACACGTATTCAATTTGGAATTGAAATACAAATGCAGTTAGTATGATGCGCCGAGCCCGGTACATGCAAGACAGATGAATGATGCAAACATGCAAGCATAAATATGCTAATTGAAACATGCCCTAATCTAACCATCATAAGCTGGTAAATAAAAGGGAGAAAGACGTGGGGTTGGAAGACATACATCACACACACGCACACTTATTACAATTGTGCCCTCGCTCAGAGGGTCCGAAAGAATAATACAGTCCGAATGAATAATTAAATATTACAAAACCCTAATTAATTAACAAATTAACTAGGAAAGCGGATAAACTAGCATGCAAGCTTATGGACCGCCTCAGCTCTGTTCCGAATGAGGAAAGATGCATGCTCGAGTTGCCTTACGCGGAAATCCATTGCGATGCCCCAATTCGCCTCTGTTTGCAATTAATGCCGGAATGCTGTGCAAGGCTTTAGAAAGCTGCTGATTTCTGATTTGCTGCAACAGAGAGCAAGAAAGGGGCACAGCAAAGTATTTCACATATGTATGCATGACTACTCTTCAGGAAGAGAAGTCCTCGATCCTCGTGTCACCAATCACGCATATCGATGAGGAGTCGAATTGCACAACTCAATATGAGATGAATGCACATGAAAACACAACAAGACCTAAACTCCATCATGGGTAATCCGGAGTGTCGGCGACCGGGGAGTTTAGGTCTTTCCGTCACTCGGAGTACGAAACGTCCCTCGTTTCCCGTGCTTGGGCTAACTCCTATCCCAAACATAATGCAAATGAGAGGGCATACACAATGCGACTAACATACGACCTAACATACACAATGCTATGAAATGGCATACACAATGCTCTAACATGCAACTCAGCATACGCAATGCTATGGACTGAAATGGCATACACAATGTACGATGGACTTACACCAACATGAGTGGACCTCAGCCACACTCACATCAGTGGCCATTAGATGAAAATGAGACAACCAAAATGGGTGCACACATGCACAAATACCAAGGACCGAACCTAAGGCATGGAATGCCACTCTGCCAAAGCATGGCAAGGATGAAACATGATATGGAATAGCATAAATTACAACTCTAAAACAGCATGAAATATGGTCTCGAAACATGCAAATATGTCACACAATGCAAGCTAGGGGGCCTGGGTACCGAAACTAGTGAAGTGCGTTACACTAGAGGTACCCAAAGCAATGCACCAAAGGCAAAACCAACCCCAAAAAGACCCTAGGCAGGTCTGAAACAGTGGAAAATTGGCCTAAAATGATGGCTCAACAAGCATGAAAATAAAGCTCATTCAATGGTCGGTAAACAAGGCATTCAAGCCCGATTCTCAAGCACACTTAAAGAGATGAAAACATGGCAATATGGCATACATATAGGCTCTGAAATATGATGTAAAATGGCCTCAAAACATGAACACACCTCAGCACATGCATGCAATGGACCTCAAATCTCAAAGTTAAGCATGGGTATTGAACTACAAGCATGCAAAACAAACATCATTCAATCATGAGACCCAAAAATAGAGCTAGGGAAGTCCAAAATAAGCACAATATCAGTTTATGACATGGCCAGAAAGTGCTAAAATCAAGGGCCCACAAAACATGCAAAGAAAGCTAGTGAACCATGAGTTGTTCTACAACTATATGAAGCATATGAAAGCTCATTAAACCAGCCAAAAATAGATGTATGCCATGCCAAATTATGCTCAAATAACCACTGAAACTCAGTCAATGCATGCAAAAATGATGAGCTCCTTTGGAAGGCCATGCAAGGGGTTACTCTACACCTATATGATGGACACATAAAAGGTCAAAACCACATTTGGAAATAAGTTATGACAACCTTAAAACTCACCAAATAGGCCCTGGAATTGGTCTAGGAAGCATGCAATGAAAGGTCCCTTTGAAAGGCCTTGAATAGGATTGCTCTCCACATGCATCATAGACATAAAATATGGCAAAATGGGCTCCGGATAGAGCTAATGCAGACCATAAAACTCACAAAATAAGTCCTGGAATGTGACTTCACAACATGCAAAATAGAGCTCCTTTGGGAGGCCAACAAAGTTAGTAAAGAGAATGAGGGGTGAGAAGGTCACCCCTCTATGATTTTGGAGCTCAAAGACACATCAAAGCCACTAAAAATCCACTGAATTTCAGTGGCTAAGAGGCCAAAACAAGGCCAATGCAAATGCTCAAATGCATGGCTCAAAGCATGAGGAAATGAAGCATGCAAGGAAGAATATGACTCCAAACAGAAAAGTGACCACAATCAAAATTAAAGAGGAGGTCCAAACAAGACTTTCTTTAGTTTAGGTCGAAGTCCAAAAATGCTCACAAATAGGGCTAAAACTTGAAGCAAAATAAGCCTTAAAAGAGAGATGGAGCAAACAAGGAGGTAGATGGCCTCAAACAGAAAAGTGTCCTTAAACAAAGTTCAAGAAGGGCTCAAAATAAGACACTTTTCAGTTCATTTGAAAGCTCGAAAATGCTTGCAAATGGAGCTAAAGTATAGAGCAAAATAGTGCAAAAAGGGAGTAAATGAAGACTTACCCTTGTAGCACAGCAATGCAGCAATTTCTGGACCAAGAATGTGAGCTCTCAACCTCTGAAAATGACCTCCAAGGTGCTGGAATGGATGGTGGAGGTGGTAGGCTATGAGGTGTAGTGTAAAATGGCCAAGAATATTAGGGTTTGGAGGCTTGAAGTATAGAGATAGAGGGAGTTGTATGTATGCTCCAGCCAAAACTTTCTAACCTTGCAAAATGGAGTTGAGAGCTTGTCTTATAGAAGACAAAGGGCCATGGCTTCTCGAGGAAGCCTCAAGTAAAGGGTGCAAGCTTCTAAAGGAAGCTAACCAAAAGGGTCAAGCTTCTTGAGGAAGCTAGACCAAAAGGGTTAAGCTTCCTCAAGAAGCTTGGCCAAAGGGTCAAGCTTCTCTTAGAAGCTAAGAAAAGGGACCAAAGCTTTCTTAAGAAGAGAAACAAAGGGCTCAAATCTCGGACAGTGGGTCAATTGCTGGCACAGCTGGAACACACTCAGAGAGACAAAACAGAGGGTAGCTGGCCGACCAGTTCAAGTGGGCGGCTGACCACTTGCCCTGGTCGGCCGACCAGGGTTCAAAAGGTTCAAGGCCTAAATCTAGTTGGCCACGAAGCCCTTGAAGTTAGCTTTCCAATGCCGCAAACCTTGCATTAAAATTCCTCATGTGCAAAAAGTTATGCTTGTTTTGGTGAAGCTGCGCAGATTCGGTCCAACCGGACTTCAACCAACCATCCCCACCCGGACTTGGCTTTAGGAGATTTTTTATTGAAAAATGAAGCCCTGGAAGTTTCCTTTCCAATGGAAATGGCCTCACATCTAAATTCCTCCTGTGCAAAGAGTTATACCCGTTTCGGTGAAGCCGCACAGTTTTGGTCCTCCCGGATTCATGCCGAACCACTTTTGACCACCTGATTTTTCTGGTCTGCCATCAGATTTTCTGGTCGACCATGTGTCCACATTGAAGCCCCAGAAGTTAGCTTTCCAATGGCACCAACCTTGCATCAAAATTCCCCCTGTGCAAAGAGTTATGCCCGTTTCGGTGGAGTCGCGCAGTTTCGGTCCTACACGGATTCATTCCGAACTTCTCCCAAACTAGTTTTCCTCTCTCTTCTCCTCTTTTCTTCAACTCCAAACCCCTAGACAAGGTGTTTTGAATTTTTTTTCAAAGATTTCATCTCTCTTTCATTCATTTCCACTTTGTCCTTGCTCGGTTTACCGAAAAGCGCAACATTTGACAAAATGCGAGCCTCGGAATATCGTAAAAACTTTATTTCAGAAACGTTTTGAAAGAGAGGGTTTTAAGGTCTAAAATCTTTTGATCAAGAGTGTTTTGGTCCAAAAAGGGGTATGAAGTTGAGATTTGACTCCCTCCTTGCCGAAGAAACTGAACCTTTCCCCTGCATAACTTCCAAAACCATCAGTCGTGTCCAAGTCTTAAAGGCGGTCAAAAATAGGGTGTCTACACATATAAACTCATTAAGAGCAATAACATTTCCACACTCATATATTCTCAACAAATTAATCATTTCATGGTTATGTCACATTTTTCTTTTAACAACTCCCAATCAACATATCCTCTTACATTGTGGAATTCCTCATTTCAACATATATCAATATGATAACATCACCATATTTCTCAAAAGAAAATCTCAAATTTTCTAGGCGTTTCCATAATTGAGGTTTCCTTCTCATAAAAATTTCATTATTTCAAGAACATACTTTCCAACAACAACAACATTACTCAACATCTCAAGGTTTCTTATGAAACATTTTGAAAACCCACATTTTAAAAAGAAAAACTTATTCAACTTAATTCAAAGTTTCCATCCTCTCCAAAATTTGTTCTAAATCAATATAATCTTATAAAAATGTATATATAATTTTAAGAAAATCCCTACCTCAAGTTTTGGAGAAGAAGAGATGAGAAACCACTAATTTGACGGGGTTGGAATCCAATCTCTACCGCATAAGATGAAGCCCTCAGTTAGCTCTTTAACTTTGATGAAGAAACTTGGGTTAAAAATCCCATGGATCTAAAGAAATCAAGGCTTTGATCTTGTTTGGTGTAGGAAATGTAAAGAAAAGGAGAAGAAAAGGGTTTTTAGAGAGAGATGTATACAAAAGTGATATACACATAGTCTAAGAAGAGAAAAAAGCAAAATTTTTGGACTCAGCGACTCCCGCACGTGCGGCACTCTCTTCCACACGTATGGAGCATGCCTCCCGCTTGTGCAGCCACCCTACCCTGTAACGATCCCGATTTTGACCCGTCACTTTGTGATGTTTCGGGCTCGGGTTAGTATGGTTTTGAACGGTGTTACGTATCTTAGTTTCCCTTGTATTCTCCTTATTTTTGGTTATCGGGTTATAGTGGTGTGTTTGGAACATGTAATGTCTCTAAACCTTTAGATGCGAATCCAATCTGAATTGTGCCTTATAGAGTTTTATCGGAAGTTAATTCTTTCATGTTTTGCCACTTCGCTGAGTATGTCGGGGGTCGAGCTGCCCGGTCAACTCGCCGAAGCAAAAATGCAAAATGCATTCAAAGTTGCTTGTCCTCTCAAGCGGCCGTTTATGCGCTCGAGTGGAGAATGTTTGGTTCTAGAAGTTTGACCTGTCTGCAAAAGTACTGGGAAAGTGTATTTGACGCTCGAGCGGGGCTTTCCACGCTCGAGCGGACCATGTTATATCAATCCGTAAGGGGAGATTTCAAATCACTTTTTCAGTTCTGTCTCTTTCTAAAACTCTCCAAAATTTTCAGATCTAGAGCTTCTCTCTCTATAAGTCATCTCCTCTCTTTGATTTCTCCAAATCTGTTGGGAGTTAGACTGAAGTTCTTCATCAAAGGTGCGTAACTTCTCAAGGGCTTCGTTGTGTGCGGTGGAGATCGAGTTTCGACAACGTAAATTTTGGGGTTTCATCTCTATTCTTTTTCAATGTTTGAGGTAGGAATTTTCTTAGAGTTATATATATATATTTTTGCAAGATCTAGATGATTTTCGAAATCATCCTTCGATAGTTTTGAAAATTGATTGTTGATTCAAGAAATTGAGCGATTTTGAAAGTGGGTTTGTCTCTTGTTCTTTCAAAATGATCTTATGGGTTTTGATCTTCGTTGATTAAAAAAAATATGATTTTAGAAAGTTTTCTTTCAAAAGATTTGAATTGTACAGTTTTGGTAAGAAAACCTAAAAATTGGGGATTTTTAAAAGAGATTGAAAATCCATGAATGATATTGTTATATTTATTTTGTATGTCAAAATAAATGGATGTTTGGAAAATTTCTTATTTATATTTATATGAATGATGAATTTCATAGAATATGAGAATTGTTGTTCATTTTGAAAATTATTGTTCAAGACGTTGAAATGGTCTTGAAATGACTAATTGTTGAGGATACTTGAGAAGAGGGAATTGTGTTATTCCTTGAATGATGAATTAGAATAAAAGTATTTATATTTATCTTGTGAAATTGCATTGAAATGAGAAATGGGAATTTTGATCACAATGGTAATATTATGTGGAAGAATTGGAAATGGAAGAATTGTTACATTGTATTGATTGTTGTTGCATTGACATATCAATTCATTTTATTACATTAAACTTTGAAAGTCGATTTAAAAACTTGCATTGAGAAAGGAATGTTGAGAAAATAAGTTTTCATGGAATGGTTTTGGGGTAACCAAGTTGGTAAGTCTTGATAGGTGGTATAGATGAAATTGAATAAGTTGGCCTGAGAGTCCGGAATGAAAGATCGAAAACCCCAGCGGGTAGGTGTCAAGCCTTCCGGTTAATACTGGTAAAAATGACAATTTGGTAGTACTCGTATAGTCTACTTGCAGACACCGACCTAGGGATTACCAAAGCTGTATTTACCACCCCTTGAATTAAATTGTTAAGTTTTAAACAATGGACATTTCATGGCATCATTGAGCATGATGGTTTTCAAAAAATGAAGATATGATTTATTTGCAAAAAGACATAGCATGGCATGTGTATTCATCTCTTGAGACTTGTATAAAATGTATATACTTTGTTAAAGATTTCTTACTAGGCATTATGCAGGAAAAGATGTGGTGATTCCGCCTAACTAAATGCGAGTAAATATGTGTTGAGAGTACAAGGCTCTCATTTTTCTTTTGTTGTAACTTTGTTTGTAAGCCAAGGGCTGTATTTGTGTGCATTTGAATAACCATTTTATGTAACTAGGTCTAAGCCTTAGAAACTTGTAAACCCTTGTAACGCCCCAAATTTCTAGCCCAAATGATAATACAACAATCATGGCTCTTTCAAGGAAAACCGAATATAAATCTCCGAACTTACATTACATGATACAATAGTTCTTCATGCAACAATACATTAATTCAACAACAAGTAAATAAACAAATAAATACCCCACACAAGGCTAGAGCCTAGTTACACAAAACGGTTATTCAAACCCACACAAACACAGCCCTTAGCTTACACACAAAGTCACAGCAAAATGAGAGCACTGTACTCCTAACACACATACTTCCACGCCCCTAGTTGGGTGGGATCACCACATCTTTTCCTGCACAAAAATCCCGTATGGTGAGCATAAAGCCCAGTAGGAAATTCTTAACAAAGTATATACATTTTATACAAGTCTCAAGAGATGAAATGCACATGCCATGCTATGCCCTTTTGAAAAAAAATCACATCTTCATCTTTGAAAACCATCATGCTCAATGATGTCATGCAATTTTAATTCTTCAAAACTTAACAATTCATTTCAAGAGCGGAAAATACGACTCTGGTAATCCTCAGGTTGGTGTCTGCAAGTAGACTATACAAGTACTACCAAATTGTCATTTTTACTGGTATTAACCGGAAGGCTCGATACCTATCTGCGCGGGTTTTCGGTCTTTCACCCCGGACTCTCAGGCCAACTTATTCAATAGTATCTACACCACCTATCAAGGCTTACCAACGTATTTAACCCCAAACCATTTTATGAAAACTTGTTTCTCAACATTCTTTTCTCAATGCAAGTTTTCAAATCAACTTTCAAAGTTTAATGTAATCAAATGAATTGATATGCCAATTTCACAAGATAAATATAAATACTTTTATTCCAATTCATCATCCAAGGAATAACACAATTCCCTCTTCTCAAGTATCCTCAACAATTAGTCATTTCAAGACTATTTCAACGTTTTGAACAATAATTTTCAAAATGAACAACAATTCTCATATTCCATTTATTTTGACAAACAAAATAAATATAACAATATCATTCTTGGATTTTCAGTCTCTTTAACAAAAATTTCCAAATTCTAGGTTTTCTCACCAAAACTATACAACTCAAATCTTTTGAAAGAAAACTTTCCAAAATCATATTTTCTTCAATCAACGAAGATCAAAACCCATAAAATTATTTTAAAAGAACAAGAGACAAACCTACTTTCAAAATCGCTCAACTTCTTCAATGAACAATCAATTTTCAAAGCTATCAAAAGATGATTTCGAAAATCATATAGATCTTGCAAAAACATATATATAACTCTAAGAAAATCCCTACCTCAAGTTTTGAAGAAGAAATGAGATGAAACTCCCAAAATCAACGGTGTCGAAACTCGGTCTTCACCACACACAACGAAACCCTCGAGAAGTTAACCAACTTTGATGAAGAACCTATGGCAGAACTCTAATGGATCTTGAGAAATCAAGGTTTTGATCCAATTTGGCGTAGGAAAAACTAGAGAGAAGGGAAAGGAAATAATTTTAGAGAGAGAGATATACAAAAGTGATATGAAATATCAGATTCACGAATTGATATAACATAGTCTGCTCGAGCGTGGAAAGCCCCGCTCGAGCATCGAATACACCTTTCCAGTACTTTTGCAGACAGGTCAAATTTTTGGAACCAAACTTTCTCCGCCCGAGTGCATGAACGGCTGCTCGAGCGGACAAGCCACTTCGAATGCATTTTGTATTTTTACTTCGGGGGCACTGCCCCTCAACCCCGCCAGGGTGCTGCCCTCGGACCCGCCAAGGGGCGCTGCCCCCTTGACCCCTGCAAGCTGACCGGGTAACTCGATCCTTGACCTACCCAATCGACGTGGCAAAACATGAAAGAAGGATCGAAACCGGGATCGCTACAACCTTCCCCCCTTAAAGAATTTCGTCCACGAAATTTCAAATCAACCTACCCAAACAAAGGGGTTTCTATCTATCAAAGCCACGCTATTTCATTTTCAAATCACAATACTAACTCTCAACCAAATTCCACCATTTCCACCATAGCTATCTCATTAACAACAACGTCCCAAATACACATAAACATGAAATTTCCTAAAAAGTAATGGCAACTCTCAACAACCTTATGCTTAAAACAACAACGCACATATCAACATGTGGTTAACAACTTTAAATATGTTTTCTTTAACACTAGGGAATATTACTAAAAAAGCAACTTAAGCATTTTTAAACAAATCCGGATATTTGGAGCGGACTTCCGCCACCCGTTCCCACGCCGCTTCTTCAATCCCATGGTGTTTCCACAGCACCTTTACCAATGGTATAGTTTTGCCCCCTAGCACTTGCTCTCGGGTATCTAATATTTGAACCGGTCGTTCTTCGTAAGAGGCATCCTCATCTACCTCCAAGTCAATCCAATCAAGAACATGAGAAGGGTCGAGTTCATACTTCCTAAGCATAGATACATGAAATACGTTGTGAACTCCAGAAAGTTGTGGCGGTAAAACTAATCGGTATGCCACTTCCCCAATTCACTCTAAGATCTCAAAAGGCCCAATGAACCTTGGAGATAATGTTCCACTCTTACCAAATCTCATCAAACCCCGCCTTGGTGAGATTTTTAGAAACACATGGTCACCGTCTTCAAAAGATAAAGGTCATCTCTTCTTATCGACATAACTCTTTTGTCGGCTTTGGGCCGTAGCTAACCTTTTTTGGATGAGAGCAACTTTCTCGGTTGTCTGTCTAACAATTTTCGGACCCAGTAAAGGTGCATCACCCACTTTGGCCCAATAAACCAGTAATCTACAAGGTCGGTCATACAAGGCCTCAAATGGTGCCATTCCAATACTAGCTTGGTAACTATTGTTGTAAGCAAACTTAATCAATGGCAAGTGCCTTTCCCAAGGCCCCTTAAAATCAAGGACACAAGCTCTAAGCATGTCCCCCAAAATCTGAATGGTACGTTCTGACTGTCCATCGGTTTGAGGATGATAAGCGGTGCTAAGAGTCAACCTAGTTCCCAATGCCTCTTGAAGGCTTTGCCATAACTGGGCAATAAAACGAGGATCCCTATCCGACACAATAGTCACAGGGACTCCATGAAGTCGAACTATCTCTCTAATGTACAACTCTGCCAAGCGTTCAACTGAGTCACTGGGGCACATCGGAATGAAATGTGTAGACATAGTCAACCTATCAACAATCACCCAAACGGCATCATTTCCTCGTTGTGTTCTAGGATGCCCAACTACAAAATTCATGGTAACACGGTCCCATTTCCACTCGGCTATCTGTAAGGGTTGTAATAAACCCATTGGTCTTTGGTGTTCGATCTTCACTTGTTGACAAGTAAGGCACTTCGATACAAATAAAGCAACATCCCGTTTCATACCCCTCACCAAAAATGACGACTAAGATCATGATACATTTTAGTGCCTCCTGGGTGTACCGCAAGGCGTGAGTGATGGAACTCCCGAAGTACTTCCTCTCTACAAGATTCTGGTACAAACAAACGGTCTAGGTAACGTATACTCAGACCCAAGTGAATGTTCAAACCTTTCTCTTCCTTTCCATTGGAATTCTTAACACGGATTGATTCCACACCACGGTCTCCTCATTGTGCCTCTATGACCTTACTAACCAAGGTAGGTTGAGCGTTCAAAGTAAACAAGGTAGCACTCTCTCCAGACTCACCTAAGTGCAAATCAAACTTGCCAATAACATCTAGCATATCACATTCCCGAATGGCCACACTTGCCAAACTACTCACAGATTTTCGACTGAAAGCATCGGCCACCACATTGGCCTTCCCTGGATGATAGTGTAACTCAAAGTCATAATCCTTCATAAATTTCATCCACCTCCGTTGTCATAAATTCAAGTCTTTTTGAGAAAACAAATACTTTAGACTCTTATGATCAGAGAAAACCTCAAACTTCTCACCATACAAGTAATGCCTCCAAATTTTCAAAGAAAAAATCGCCACTGCTAATTCTAGATCATGGGTGGGGTAATTTTTCTCATGAGTTTTCAATTGACGTGAACCGTAGGCCACAACTTTTCCCTCTTGCATCAAGACACAACCAAGTCCATCCCCAAACGCATCACAATAGACAGTGTAATTCAAACCCCTTTCCGGAGTTATCAAAATCGGTGCGGTAGTCAATCTAGTCTTAAGCTCTTGGAATGACTTTTCACAAGCCTCATTCAACACAAATTTGATACCCTTTCTAGTCAACCTAGTCAAAGGTGCAGCTAGTCTAGAGAAATCCCTTACAAAAAGTCGATAATACCCCACTAATCCCAAGAAACTCCGGATTTCAAAAACATTCTTGGGTTGTTCCCAATCCTGTACGACATCTATCTTTGAGGAGTCCACAGTTACTCCCTTTCTGGACACTACATGCCCCAAAAACTTCACCTTTGTTAACCAAAACTCGCATTTCTCAAATTTGGCATACAATTGGTGCTCACTATGTAAACCCAGTACTACCCGCAAGTGAGTCTCGTGTTCCTCTTCAGAGGTTGAATAAATCAAGATGTCGTCCACAAAGACGACCACAAAACAGTCCAAGTATTCTCTAAAAATTATGTTCACCAAATCCATAAAGGAAGCCGGTGCATTGGTCAACCCAAAAGGTATTACATGGAATTCATAGTGGCTATAACGAGTACGAAAGGCCATCTTCTTAATGTCCTTCTCCCGAACTCTCAACTGATGGTACCCCGACCTCAATCTATTTTTCAAAGGCAATGAGACCCTCTAAGTTGGTCAAACAAATCATCTATTTTTGGTAGAGGACACTTGTTCTTAACCGTAACTTTATTCAACTTACGGTAATCAATACACAACCGCAATGACCTATCATTCTTCTTAGCAAAGAGAGTCGGTGCTCCCCAAGGCGATGTACTAGGGTGAATGAAGCCCTTGTCTAAAAGTTCTTGGAGTTGAATCTTCAACTCATGCAATTTGGCGGATGTAAATCTATACAGTGACATGGAAATCGGTGTCGTGCCAGGCACTAATTCAATGGAGAACTTGATCTCCCGATGAGGTGGTAAACTAGTAAGATCTTCTAGAAAGACATCCGGGTATTCACAAACTACTCTTGGTAACTCAACATGAGCCCCGTCACTCTCACTATCCAAGAGAGTTGTAAGAAGGCCACTAAGCTTGCTTCTACTATGAGGGTCAACAACTGGCGACAAGGCTCTATCAACTCGGTTCCCCAGAAAATAGAAATGATCACCACCCGAAGTGCACATCGTAACTCTCTGACGGTAACAATCAATCACAGCTTGATAAGAACACAACCAATCCATGCCTAAAATGACATCAAAACTTGACATATCTAGCAACACAAAAGCAAACGGAAGTCGATGCCCGGCAACTTCTATTTCACAATTATGACAACCCCAGTCTAAATCAACTGTACCCCCAACAGGTGACTCTACTCTGAGTGGAGACACTAATCGTGCTACCTCTAACCCCAATGCAGAAGCAAATGCATTAGATATAAATGAATGAGACGCACCTATGTCTATCAATACATTAGCCAAAGAATTACACACAACAAAAATACCTCTCACAACTGAGGATTCTGGAAACTGCTCTAGCACGGTAACAACATACACATGACCCTGTGGCCCCTAATTAACTTGCTCCCCTCTCGAAGCATAGGCCTATTGTACTGACTGAGCCGAAGTGGCTCCCTGATTAACTCGCGAAGCTTGGATTAATTGAGCCTGCTGGTGGCTCTGAGTCTGCCTCGACCCTGATGCGCCAGATGCGCCTCCCAACTGTGGGCAAGCTCTCTTCATATGCTCCGGTTGACCACACTGATAACAATTAAACCCTTGACCTTTATTCTGAGACTGAGACTGACTTTCAGATCGGTTAGGTGGTGGTAACATTAACTGCCCTCCTCCCTTCTGTGGGCATGAGAAGGATTTGTGACCCGGTTGGCCACACTTGAAACACGAGAAGCTACTCGATGAGCTTTTTCCCGGACCTGCACTAGGCAAAGGAAAAGTAGATCTAGACTGTTGTGGTTGGGACTGGGATGGATAGGTGTTCCTGCTCTTCTTGTTCTGCCTATAGTCTCCTTGAGACTCTTGGCCCTAGACCTTGAACTCTGAAGCCTCTCATTCTCGGCTTGTATGGAAATTTCTACATTTGTCGCCGTCTCCACAAGATGGTCATATTCCCGAATCATATTTCTGACAAACTTGAACATAATTTTTGTTTTCAATTTCTTATCAAATTCAATGCAACGGCGCTCTTCCGTTGCCACAAACTCTGGTGCAAATCTGGACAAACTAGAGAAGACTGCCTCAAACTCGGCCACGGGCCTGTCGAGTTGTTTGAGGTCTTTAAACTCTTGCCTCAATCTCTCCCTAGGAGTGGGAGGTATATGCTTATCTTGGAAAGCAACCGCAAAGGCTTCCCATGTCAGCTCCACTCTACCCTTGGCATATTTTCACCATTAACCTGCGTCTCCCTTAAGATAGTAACTCGCTAGAGTCACTCTTAGTTCACTATCTTCGATGTGATGCATCTCAAATGTCTTCACATTTTGTTCGAGCCACTCAACCGCTTTCTTGGGCTTGGGACCACCATGGAACTCATCCGGTTTGGCCCGCAAGAACTCTTTAGTAAGGAAACTCGCCCTTGACTCCGTGGTGTTGTCTTGGGCTTGATTCTCCACCCTCAACAAGTTCATAGACTCCCTTAAAGCCCCTGCCATTTCTCGAGTTAGGGCCCCCATTGCAGTTTGACCCGCTTGTCCCATCTGCTCAGCCACATTAGCTTGGCCTGCTTGCTCGGCCATATTAGCTTGGCCGAACCCTTTTTCTTGCACCGGAACCCTATGGACCGGTACCTCATTGTAGACTCGCCCGAACGTCCCGGGAAAATCCCGTTTTGTTCATTGGGCTCACTACAGTTCGGACTCAATGTCACGGTTCTTAATCTGATCTCGCAAAGTGCAATACGAGATTGATAAATCACCAAAGAGTCCAAATCTGGCAAATCGTTTTGAAAAACTGATTTTTATAAAGAAGTGTCAAACATGGACTACTTTGCCAGATACAGAGTCGCCACCTAAATATTTTATTTTGGGAGAATTTAGGAAACCCTGACTCATGCCTAAGGCCACGTGTCCGTCATCACCAAAGTTGCCTCGGCTCGGGAACTTGGGTACGATTGGGAAAGGTCATGCAATGAGCACCCTCGCTCGCCTGATCAAAGATCGGTCACTACTAAACATGATATCGAGTTTTTGAAAACACATGTGCTCTTATTCCAATTTATTAGCCTAGGATTACTATGTGATGCACACAGCATACAAGCATAGACTAGATTGCTTGAGTTGGAACAAAACATTTCATGTTTGTTTTTGAAAGAGGTTTGCTACTCGTAGGTAGGCTAAAATGCAGATTTTTCCACCCTCAAGTGGGCTTAGAAAACATGGTGATTTGCTACTCTCAAGTAGACTTAAAACTCGCAATCAATGAATTGTTTCAATTCAAGTAATCCGACCTTCACCCACAGGCATTCAGGCAGTTATATCACATAAGTAGTTAGCCTCATGGCAAGCATATTATCATGTCAGTCACTCACACGCATGCAAGGATGCTAAAGCATAAACACTCACCAAGTACTCCGAGCCAAAGAAAAAAGCTAATTAGAAATCATGCATGAATCCTAACTATGCTGAGATGTCTAATACAACACATGCAGGATGCAACTAAGATAGGCTCGACTATTCTAAAATGGCATATGAGATGTTACAGATAACATGTATTCATCTTTGGAATTAAAATACAATGCAGTTAGCATGATGCACCGAGCTCGGTGCATGCAAGACAAATGGATGCAATCATGCGAGCATAAGGATGCTAATTGAAACATGCCCTAAAAGTAACCATCATAAGCTGATAAATAAAAGGGAGAAAGACGTGAGGTTGGAAGACATGCATCACACACAAGCACACTTATTACAACAGTTGGCCTTCTTGACGGAGGGTCTGAATAAATAATACAACACCAACTAGCTAATCTAAACTAATCTAATTAAGCTAGTTATTACACAACCAAAATGAATAATAAATTACAGCTAATTATTACACAACTCTAATTAATTAACAAACTAAGTAAGCAATTAAACTAGTATGCAAACTACATGAATGTGGACTGCCTCAGCTCTGCCTTGAATGATAAAGGATGCATACATGTTCGAGTCGCCTTGTCGGGAAATCCATCGCGATGCCCCGGCTTGCTTTTGTTTGCAATTGATTTCAAAAATTTGCACAAAGCTCCAGAGAGACGAAACTCCACCCCGGGAAACTGTGGAAAGGCTGCCGACCAGCTTATAGGCATGAGAGACCAACTACCAACCACCTTTTGTGGTTGAAACCAAAGAAGGTGGTCGGCCTGCCAGAAAACCTGGTCGGCCGACCAGTTTCTTCTCCTGGATTTTGTTTTTCTACAACAAAGAGAAAGAGAGAGAGGCACGACAAGGTATTTGCAACACATGTGTGCATGACCACTCTCCCCGTCATTGCATAAGCTCTAGAGAGTGTAGTCCTTGACCCTCGGGCCACCGGTCGCGCATCTCGATGCATGATAGCTGAGGAGTCAAATTGCACGACTCAATGTGAAATGAATGCACATACAAGCGCCTAAAGACAACAACTCCGTCATGGGTAGTCAAGAGTGTCGGCGACCGAGAATCGAGGCATGTTTCGTCACTTTGAGTACGAAACGTCCCTCATTTCCCGTGTTCGGACTAACTCCTATTCCGAACACAATGCAACAAACAATGGCATGCACAATGCGACTTTAAGTATGCAACCTACATGCTATACAACTAACTGATGCAAACATGCAAAGGATGGCATGCAAACATGCAACTAGCATACACAATGCTATGAACTAACAATGGCATACTCAGTGCACGTGGTACTTAGCATACACAATGCACCTAAGAACTAACATACACAATGAGATGAACAAGGCATGCACAATGCAATGATCAATCATGCGATAATGTGGCATACTCAATGCTATGGAATACAATGGCATACTCAATGCAAACATGGACTTAAACCAAAATGAATGGGCCTCAGCCACACCCAAAATCAGTGGCCAAATATGATGAAAACAAAACTCCAAAACTCATGCTAGCATACACAATGCAAAGACCTAAGCCCAAGGGCACAAAATGAAACTCTACAAAAGCATTGAAAGGATGAAATATGGCATACAATGACACATGTTCCAGCTCTAAAATGTCATACAAAATGGCTCTGAATCATGCTAACAACTCACACAATGCATGTTGAAAGGCTCAAGTACCGAAGCTAGTGAAACACAATACACTAGAAGCATGCAAGGCGGTGCTCAAATGATAAAACCAAATCCAAACAGACCTTAAGCAGGCCCAAAACAGTGGCAAAATGAACCAAGATGGTGGCTTGAAAGACATAAGAATTAAGCACAATGCAAAGGCTCATAAATGGGGAATAATGATGCAACTCTCAAACACATTGAAAGAGTGACAAACATGAGAATATGGTCAAGAAATAAACTTTGAAATATCATGTTCAATGATGCTAAAACATGAAGACACCTCAAGTTAAGCATGCAAGGGGATTCAAAACTCAAGACTAAGTAAGGCTATTACATTACAACCATACATGGCAAGCATCATTCGACCAAGGGACCTCAAAATAGAGCTAAAGAAGCCCAAAATATGAACAAAATAAGTTTAGAGCATGGCCAAAATATGCTAGCATAGAGGGCCAAAACAACATGCATTATAAGCTAATGAACATGATTTACACTACAAGCACAGGAAGCATATGAGAGGCTACTAAACTAGCCAAAAACAGAATCATGGCATGCCAAATGATGACCAAAAACCCACTGAAACATGACCAATACATGCAAGAATGATGTGTTACTTTGATAGGTTATGCAAGGGATTGTTTTACACATGTAAGAGGCAAACAAAAGGTAACCAAACCAGCCATAGACAGAGTCTAGGCAGGTCCTAAAAGTCACTAAAAAGGGCCTGAACCAAGGCTAGGAAGTGTGGAAATATATGCTCCCTTGGAAAGCCAAAAATGCAAGCAAACAAAGCCAAAAGAGAGAGGGTCACCCCTCTCTGATTTTGGCCCTCAAAACCACATGCCAACCACTGAAAATCTGCTAGATTTCGGTGGCTAAAGGGTCAAGCAAAGCTCAATACAAAGGTCTCATGGCATGGCTCAAAACAAGGCTAAATAGAGCATGCAAGAGGGTAGATGACCCCCAACACCAAAAGAGCCTTAAACAAACATGAAAAACACTTAAATATGAACCTTTTTTCAGTTGATAACAAAGCTCAAATAAGCATGCAAATGAGGCTAAGAGAAGGATCAAAATAATGCTTAAAAGAGGGAAAAGTTATTACCCTTGAAGCTTAGCAAAACCAGCAAACTTTGGGACCAAAAACCAGCTCTTTAACTCTGAAAACAACCTCCAAGAACCTCAAATCAATGGTGGAAGTGTATGGCTATGAGGTGTAGTGTAAAAGGGTCAAGAACAATGCACCTTATGAGCCAAAATATAGAGATATAGAGAGATATGTATTGTTTTGCCTTAGAGAAATTCTGAACCTGGTTCAAGGAAGGAGAGGGCCTCTCTTATAGACAAACAAGGCCAAAGCTTCTTTAAGAAGCTGAAAACAAGGCTCAAGATCCTCCATACACGTGTATGGAGGATACAGTCTGTGCCTTCTAGCTAGCACAGCTGGCACCCACTCAAATAGACAAAACAGGAGGGAGCTGGCTGACCAGAAAATGTGGTCGGCCGACCACTTCCCCTGATCAGCCGACCAGGGCAAGTGGTCTCCCAGATAAAACTGGTCGGCCAATGTAAATGGTGGTCTCCACATTGAAAGCAAGCCAATGGTGTGGTGGGAGACCAACAAATGTGGCCCAAAGACCAAGAAAACCAACTTCCCGACATGTAAACCGGCTGGCAGGGAGAAAGTGGTCTCCAAGGAGAAAATGTGGTCTCCCACCCTTGCACCATCTCCCAGACAAGGAAAACAAGGTTCATGCCAAAAATGAACCAACACGGATGCAAAACGAGAGTTCGGGGGGCAAAGCGCGCGGTCGGGTGCCCCGAAAACTGGCCGTTGAGCACCAAAAATGGCGTACGGCCACAAAAGCGTTCTCCTGGACCACAGTGTCCCTCTAGACAGAGGAAACAAGGTGTGTTCCAAAAACCGTGCCAAACGGAGAGTGTTAAGCGGTCCCGAGCCGAGGCGCGCCGGCGACGGCTCCGAAAACCAAAAACAAGTCTCCAAACGGGAACAGTGGCCTACGACCACGAAAAGTAGCCTACGACCACTGAGAGATGGTCTACGAGACCTCTCCCTCCCTTTGGAAAGAGAAAACAAGACCTGATCTGCAGATCGAGTCAAGGCACAAAAACGTTCCGAGGCTCAGAGGGTAAGGCTCTCAGCCGAAACTCCGAAACTTCAGAATGAGCACAACATGCACCATCACCGAGCGCTCAATCGATGACGTCTGAGTCTTAAGGTCGGTCAAAAATGGGGTGTCTATAGTTGCCCTACTTTAACAGAACTCGAAAGTCATAAGTGACGGGAGTGAATGTCAAAGCCCAGAGACGACCCATTTTTGACAAGGCCGAAGACTTAGACAAACAGGCGAGATAATCAAAGAGAAGTGCCCGCAAGCAGGGGCAAAATGCAAAGGGTATGCACAAAGCCGAGTATAACTTATGATCATGCAAAGAAAGCTGTAATGAAGCAAATATACACAATAAATGCAACAATTTTAAGCAAGAATGCAAGTCAAACTACATTTCATGCAGTAAGAATGTAAGAGGATTATACAATTCTCGCTACGTCTCACACGGAGAATACAATATCGTCCGGTTCGTCTGGTTGCACCAGCTTCAAATGAACCGTACATACAATATCGTCTGGTCGCACCAGCCTCGAATGAACTGTACATACAATATCGTGCCTGTAAAAGAGAGAAACTTAACAGGTACAATATAGTTTGCAACACATGTTCAACGCTATATCGAAAGCGGATACGTACGATGCTGATGGAAAAGTGCATAGCAATGCAAGCGAAACGTGCGTGACGACGCAAGTTAAGTATGGATGCGTGGTCATACCAGTGAAACATGTACAACGATGCAAATAGTGTGCATAACAATGTAGGACAAGTGCAACTTCAAAGCATGTTTGAAACAAAACGCTGAGTAAAGAAGTGCAAGCCTCGAAGAGAGTAACTCAAACGCGGCCTTTGATTTACCTCTCGGAGGGGTCGCAACGTACTCGAAATAGATACACCTTGCTCTTGGCGAGTAACGGCGAGCCATGCATTGAAGACTTGATTTGAAGTTCCCGCGGAGGCGTTTCGCGCCGAAGAGTGCACTTTTCTTGTACTTTCTCGAGAGCCGGGGACTCCAATCATCACCAAAATTCACAGGGAGACCAGAGGGACCTGGGAGACCACCCAGGAGGGCCACCGACCAGTTTTTGCTCACAGGGTGGTCGGCCAGCCAGAAAACCTGGTTAGCCGACCAATTTACTAAACTTGGGGCAGTTTGGTCCTTTTATGCTCGGTTCTTTAAATACACACATCCCAATCACTTTTGCTCACACCCCTTAGGCCGATATATTCCACTTTGAACACACAGCTCAGACCTTTCAATTATGAACACACAGCCCACACAGCTCAGACCTTTCAATTCTGAACACACATCCTATACATTTGTGTTTGCACGCAGCTCATATATTCCACTTTGAACACACAGCTCAGACCTTTCAATTATGAACACACAGCCCACACAGCTCAGACCTTTCAATTCTGAACACACATCCTATACATTTGTGTTTGCACGCAGCTCATATATTCCACTTTGAACACACAGCTCAGACCTTTCAATTATGAACACACAGCCCACACAGCTCAGACCTTTCAATTCTGAACACACATCCTATACATTTGTGTTTGCACGCAGCTCATATATTCCACTTTGAACACACAGCTCAGACCTTTCAATTATGAACACACAGCCCACACAGCTCAGACCTTTCAATTCTGAACACACATCCTATACATTTGTGTTTGCACGCAGCTCATATATTCCACTTTGAACACACAGCTCAGACCTTTCAATTATGAACACACAGCCCACACAGCTCAGACCTTTCAATTCTGAACACACATCCTATACATTTGTGTTTGCACGCAGCTCATATATTCCACTTTGAACACACAGCTCAGACCTTTCAATTATGAACACACAGCCCACACAGCTCAGACCTTTCAATTCTGAACACACATCCTATACATTTGTGTTTGCACGCAGCTCATATATTCCACTTTGAACACACAGCTCAGACCTTTCAATTATGAACACACAGCCCACACAGCTCAGACCTTTCAATTCTGAACACACATCCTATACATTTGTGTTTGCACGCAGCTCATATATTCCACTTTGAACACACAGCTCAGACCTTTCAATTATGAACACACAGCCCACACAGCTCAGACCTTTCAATTCTGAACACACATCCTATACATTTGTGTTTGCACGCAGCTCATATATTCCACTTTGAACACACAGCTCAGACCTTTCAATTATGAACACACAGCCCACACAGCTCAGACCTTTCAATTCTGAACACACATCCTATACATTTGTGTTTGCACGCAGCTCATATATTCCACTTTGAACACACAGCTCAGACCTTTCAATTATGAACACACAGCCCACACAGCTCAGACCTTTCAATTCTGAACACACATCCTATACATTTGTGTTTGCACGCAGCTCATATATTCCACTTTGAACACACAGCTCAGACCTTTCAATTATGAACACACAGCCCACACAGCTCAGACCTTTCAATTCTGAACACAAAGCCCATACATTTTTGTTTACACACAGCTCATTCATTCCACTTTGAACACGCAGTTCATACATCTTCATTTCTGATCACACAAATCATTTACTCCATTTCTAAACACACAGTTCATTTACTTCATTTGCACGCAGCTCATACATTTCGTTCTGAAACTGAATACATCTGTTCATTTTGAATGCAGGTATCTTCCCGTTCCACGTGGGGCTATAGGTCGATCCTTGCTAAGGAGTGGTATGTGGAGCTCCCAGATACCGTTCGCCATATCGTGGACGAGGCGAGATTTGGACCTTTCTACGTGGGGCTATCACGTTACCCGGCAAGTAGGACCCTTATGGGGTACTCGTGGAGAGGTGGTGGGACACCACAAACTCGTTCCACTTTTCAACTACTGGGGACATGACGATGACCCCATTTAACTTCGCCATGCTGACTGGCCTTGACGTAGCCGGCCGATCGGTCCCCTATGACGCAGATATGGGCGAGTGGGAGGCAGTTTGGATTTATCTATTGGGAGTCCGCCCGCCGATCGACAGATCATCGGGCAGAGTCAGGTACTCCTGGTTTCCCGTGCAGTACAGGGGGACTTCGCCCGAGACTATCGAGGAGATAGAGCAGTATGCCCGGGGTTTTTTGATGTTCCTTATCGGGACCACTCTGTTCTCCGACAGGGGGAACACAGTTGGACTTTATTTGCTCAGTGCTTTGGTAGACATATCACAGGTCAGCCAGTATGATTGGGGTGGCGCCGGCCTTGCTACCCTTTACTATTATATGAGCGCGACCTCCCGCGGGCGAGGGAACATAGTAGGTGGCTACTAGAGAGCCTGGGAGGTACATTCTGCCCTCTTGATTTACATTTCCGCTTTTCATTATCCGTACAATGCACACACGGCACACATTTCATTCTATATCCTACATTCTGCACTCAGTATTCTGTATTTTCTGTACATTCTGTATGTTGTACACTGCACCCAGTATTCTGTATATTGACATTCTGCACTCAGCATTCAGTATATTGTACACTACGTATAGCATTCTGTATACTGACATTCTACACTCAGCATTCAGTATTTTTAATATATTCTGTGTTTTAACAATCGCTGTCTTGCCTTTCACAGCTATGGGTTTATGCATACTTCCCGACGCTGGCCCCTGAGCTCGAGGTGGAGGCACCTCTTGAGATCCCCTACTCCCGCAGATTTGAGAGTCGGTGTTGGCCGAGAACTCGGGAGACTTTGCCCTATCTCCGACAGTTCTTTGATACTGTACGGCCGACGGAGGTAATCCAAAACTCTCAGTTCGTCATGTTTTTTAGCTTTGGTTCATCTTGCATATTTATAACATCTAATTAGTTTATGCACTTGTTATTCGCAGATCTCTTGGCAGCCCTGGGCACCTTTGTCAGGAGATGCCCGGTGCCGATTCCCTGGGGCGTGGGCCTCTTCTCGATACAGGACTTTATTTAAAGGGCTAGTTGGTAGGGCCTGGTTTCTGGGGGATCGCTTCATGCGTCAGACGGTGGGGAACCTTGATCAGGGTATCCCCTCAGCACCTCCAAATGACATGCGATCTACTGAGGGACTCACTCCTTGGGAGGTCGAGGAGCTTACGTTGGGTACTGATGCAGTTCTATTGCTGGAGGAGGGAGATAACGCGACCTATCGCTATACATACTTAATGCCTCCGCTGTCAGATGTCCGTGTCCCCAGGAGGAGGGTGGCTGATGTGCCTTCCTCGAGTCGGACCCGAGCTAGAGACATTTCTTCAACCAGCGGAGCCGGTATATCGAGGGGTGGGGCTAAAGAGATCCCCCCGACTTATCAGTATGCTGGGTGGCCGGATCTTATGACCGAGCTAACAGGCTGGTAGTATGGGGCATCCTACCCGATTCCATTGGAGCCTCCATTGCCTGATCATCGATACGTTAGTGACCTTGACTCGCCACCGGTATGCTTTACAGTTTTTATTTATCACTCAGATATTTAGACGTTCATTCATTCACTGATGACTTGCGCTTACATCTGCAACCTCTCAGAGAGTATTACGAGGGGTTACTCGGAGTGGTGGCCTCACTCGAGAGCATGGTTCTGCGGAGAGAGACACAGCTGTTCATCGCCGGCGTCTCGGTAGTTTTCGATTTCCTTGCATTTATCATACTTCTGATGACATACTGAAATTGAACATTCCATTACATTGGTTGATTGGATGTGTAGAGCACATCTGGCACACCACATTCACATACTACATCTACAAGCACACACTCCTCGCAATCATTCCCACATCTGCATCTGATATACATACTTTGGCTGATGTATTCAAATTACCCTCTTTTTTTGTTTCAGATGCCACCGCTACAGGCTGTGCCATCCAGGCCTTCTCGAGGAGCTGGGAGAGGGGGTTCGACTCGCAGCCGAGGTAGGCATAGAGCACCTATCAGCAAGGAGGAGGAGTCTGCGCATCCTCAGTCAGAGACATCCGCAGGCAAAGAGGAGGACTCTGGCTCCAGTTCTGAGAGTGGAGGTGATGCCAGGGAGGGTTCCGAGGACGGTAGCTTCGATTCGGATGATGGTGCTGGTAGAGGTGGTGCAGAGGCTACTCAGCCGAAGAGGATGAAGAGAGCCTCCTGATCTTGAGCCTGATAGCCTTGATGCAGATGTTCTTGCTTTATTTTCCTTTTTTTTTTTTTAACTAGTAGTTGAAGCACATTAGCTTTAGGTAGTTTTATTTTCTTTAAAACTCGTACCCTGTTTTAAAATGTTGTAACAAAATAAGCTATGATGGAATGAAATAGTTTTTTGTTCAAAAAGTGTTGTATTTTGCATTCTTAGCATCGCATCGCATCATTTTACACAAAAATGAGATTTAAAGGAAATTGAACATTGTACACTGCCAAGTCAGGTAATGAGCCAACACAACAAACTAAACAACTTAACTTATTAAGAAACGACAAAACCTTAGCAAGTTTACAACTCGATAAACAAATCCCGACAATGTTGATTAAACAAAGAGTAACAACTCAATGCACAAAACTCGACAACTCGATAAGCAAACATAACAACTTGATAAACAAACTTAATAACAACTTGATAAATAAAGAACAACAACTCGATAAGCAAATGCATTTCGGACAAACCGGGCGACGGAATGCATCCGAAACAGAGGTAAACTCGGACCTTCAACACTCCCAACACATGGAAAGGCTAGGAGCTCTCTTCTAGAGACCAGGAAAAGACCAAAAACCAGCTTTCCTCTATGGCCGACAACCAAAAGTGGTTGGCCTACCAGTTTCTTGCCTTGGAGACCAGTTATGTGGTCGACCGACCAGAAAAACTGGCTGGCCGACTAGAAAAAGTGGTCGGCCGACCAATTGGCTTGGCAACCTCTAGATTTGTGACACATGTCCTTCAAACAATGCCTTATCCTCCATAAAAGTTTCAGCTTCGTGGTTCTTTCATTTCATCTCAGTTTTGCATCAAAATGGAGGCATTTCTCATCCAAAATCTCACGGCTTGGATTGCTACTTTAGATGGCTCGGAAAAGTTAAACTTTCGGGGCTTCGACATAAATGCACTATTCACGCTGAGTCGCACTCCGCTGCATCTTTCATTCCTCCATGTCGCGGAAAGGTTTTGGAATCCGGTAACACATGTCTTTAGTTTTGGCGGGCAAGAGATGTGTCCTACCTTCGAAGATTTCCAAGCGTTGATGGAGTTCGAGCGCAACGAAGAAATCTTGCCCCAGCTTCGCTTCGGCCATGCCCAAGCCTTAGGACGAATGTGTGGGCTCACTATGCATGACACTCGGTCATTGATTTGTGACGGAATGCTGGACATTCCGAGTTTGATTTTTCGGTTTTCTGATACTGGTGACCGTGGTAACCATCATTGGCAGGGCTTTTGGCGACATGCGCTCTGCTTGTGCATGCTGTCCCATTTCTTGCTTGCCCCAGGCTTGGGAGGGTTTAACACTCGTTTGATTGAAGTTACCCAAGGCCTAAAAGAGGGCAAGAACTGCATTGCCATCACATTGGCCGAGACATTGATGGGCTTGGATGCTTTCCATCGCCGGGAAACGACCAGATTTGCGGGGAGTCCACTACTGTTGCAGGTAATGTTCCCACCCTTCCTCACATATATATTGCTCACATCACTCGGCCCTCAGGCTCGATTTTTCTCTCAAAACCCTTTTCTCACTTTTCTCTCATTGTACATCTCTCTATTCTTTAATCTCTCATTTTCCATCCCTCCCCAGGTGTGGTTGATGGACAAGTTGCAGGTTGTGGACTCTTGCCCAACGTACTCAGCTTGTAGCTACTTCTTCCGGCGACGTCTAGTCGATGCCCTTAATGAGGGATGGTGGTTCGACTGGATGTGCAGTTTGTCTGCAGACCGTATTGCTTGGCAGTGCCCTTGGCTCAATTTACCGGAAATGAGCTATAGCATGTCCTGGCAGGCCGGGATTTAGTTGATTGGCCTGACACACTACGTGTTCTACTTTCCTTTCCAGTTCCAGTGCCAGTTCGACCATGATCAGATTTGCTCGGCAGAGGGGATAAAGTACCCAGCTGCATTTTCGGTCCGAAGCGCACAGCTAGCTCGGTATGCCACGACATGGAGGACGAAAGAGCTTCTAGTCCCCGCTTCCACTTTCAGTTGCACCTTATCTGATGAGTGCGTAGATTGGCTCAATGAAGAGGCACAGATTGGGCCCAGCTTGGCATCAGAAGCTTCGACCAGCTCTGGGAGGGGACGCAGGAACACCTGACTATGCCCCGGATTTATTTGCTTTGATCAGAACTTTCAAGTTTTCTTTATGAATGTAATGAAAAGAAACTTCAATTTGTATTCAAGAGTAGGAAAACTCTGTATTAAAATCAATGTAATTTGAAGGTTGTGGGTACTGAAAACTTCCCGTTTGGTCCAAAAAAGGTCTAAGTCGTAAAAAGATTAATTTGAATAAAATCAACTTTTATTAAAACTTTTCAAAACCATTTTCAATATGGATCAGAACTGGACACGCCTGAGATCTGTCACTGAGATGCACAATCCTAAATTCCAGCAACAGGAAAGTTGCCCCTAGTCTGAATAACGCTGTACCAGAGATCACAACCGAAGTTCTTGAATGCAGATCAGACAAAGATGACCAAACATGATCACAAGGACAAAGTTGATCAGGGAAATGTTTATGGCTGGACTTCAAGATGAAGTTGCCTACGTATCCCAAAGATGGGAATCAAGCCTTACGTAGTTCGGCTTAGGTTTGCTCGTGTATTGACCCTCACCTTTTACGCTCTAACTTTTGCCAAGGCTACCCTTTGCTGGTTTTCAACCTTGCGAGCTCAGTTTTTATAATTTCAAATTTTATATGCTCTAACTTTTGCCTAGGTTGCCCTTTCGGGTTTTTGGCCTAGCGAGCCTCTCAGGGGTAATATTTCTTCTACTTGTCCATGTTGATCGGCTGTGAGAACTCTAGGCCATCTAGGTCTATTAGAACGACAGCTCCACCCGATCAAATAGACTTAATGATGTAGGGACCAGTCCAATTGGGTCTGAACTTGCCCTTAGGATCATGGATGGGGGCTCGGTTGTCTTTGAGCACCAAATCTCCTTCCTTCAAATTTCTGGACTTAACCTTCGTGTTGAAAGCCCTGGCGATTCTTTGTTGATAACCTTGAACATGGTATAGTGCTTTCAGCTTTCTCTCATCAAAGAGCATGAGTTCCTCAAATCTGCTCTACTGCCAATCTGCCTTAGCTATCTGACACTCAGTCAGTATTCGTAATGACGGAACTTCAATTTCAATAGGTAGAACGACTTCCATCCCATAAACCAATGAATACGGAGTCGCTCTAGTAGAAGTTCTAATTGACGTCCGGTAGCCCCACAGAGCAAATGACAGCTTATCTGGCCAGTCTCGGTAGGTTTCCACCATCTTCTGCAAAATACGCTTGATGTTCTTGTTGGCGGCCTCAACTGCTCCGTTGGTCTGCGGCCGATATGTAGATGACTTGTGAAAAGCCACGTTGTATTTCTCCAACAAGTCAATCACTTCCTTCTTGAAGTGGGAACCATTATCTGAGATAATCTCAAAAGGATACACCTTGCGCAT